>JAQQAE010001031.1:0-27888 GCA_029823295.1 Pseudamia nigra
AGTCATGAGGTCTCAGCCTCAAATTGTGAAGCGCCTAGAGATAATCAGTGATTATGATTGGCACTATACAAATAGAACTGAATTGAAAAAAAAATATATATAAGTTGTAATACCTTGTGCAAAAAATTCGGCACCGTCCTTCATTAAATAGTGCCTTACCCCTGACCTTCTGAAGTAGATCCATTTTTTTTTCCAAGATGATCCAAAATCAATTTTTTTCAACTTGTTGTAAGTGTAGAGCATCAACATTTCAAGAAAGTGTCAACATTTTTTCCACCTTCCTTAACATTGCAAGATACAGCATTAAATTGGACAGGAGAGGACTGTGGGACCTTGGTTGATGTATGGTCTCCATCAAGTGTCCTTCTATTTTTAATCGATTGATTTTGTTTGTTTGAAAAAGTACTGGTGTAGTTGGAGTTTATTTTCAGGCCCCAAAGTAGAATTATAGGTAATGTTTATGAAATATTTATTTTAAAAATAAAATAAATGTCGGGAAACTGAACAATAACAAGCAACCCAATGAAAAATGAATAAACTCATTTTTCATTTTCAGTTCAATTCAGTTCAGTTGTATTTATAATGCTAGTCAACATTCGAGATTATCTCTAGGTACTTCACAAGTCAAGGCAGAAGCCTTAGTATATACAGATAACAAGCCCAACAAAACCTCCAAAAACAAGTGTAGCAGAACTGGGTTCTGGGGAGGTGGCTGTCTGCCTGGATCAGACGGAGTTAGTGGACAGAGGAGAGACAAAAGAAAAGCACAGACACAGAGCTCCAACTGGATGCTTGGTCACTCTAAATTTCATGTCTGTGTGAATGGCTGTTGTCTTATTCCAGGTGAACCAAAATTTGTTTGAAGTCACCTGAGTTTGGTTCTGTCCCTCATGTGACCCTGACGAGGATTAAGCAAAAATGAATGCATTTTAACAGAAATATTTATATCTTCTCGTGTCTTCAGAGTGTATCGTCTCCATGAGAGACTGGTGAACCTGCGCAGTGAGTACAACCTTCGTCTGAAGTCAGGTGTGACCACCTCTCAGATCCCCATGACTCAGCTCCAGACGTCCCAGGTCCAGGTTTTGCAGCAGGCCCCCATGAGAGTGCGGCCTGAGCTGGATGAAGTTACCATGCGCTACATCCAGGACCTGCTAGGCTGGGTGGAGGAGAACCAGCGGCGTGTGGACGAGGGGGAGTGGGGCTCCGACCTTCCCACTGTGGAATCTCAGCTGGGCAGCCACCGCGGCCTGCACCAGTCTGTGGAGGAGTTCCGCTCCAAGATTGAGAGGGCAAAGGCTGATGAGGTACAATCAAACAATACATGGCTTTTAAATAATTTTTCTCTGGCTGGAGTAAAATCATTTCTTGGGTAATTTTACCAATAGTGATTTAAAACCAAAAAACAATAGTGGTTATAAGAAGAGAAAACTGAGTATGCACTGACTATGTCCACAGTCTGACCTTCTCAAGGATGCACATCATAGACACATTTGTTAAATATTGTCTTTCTGGAATTTGAGCAAAAAGCAAATACTTTGAGTGTGTAATTATACTTAGTGATATTTTTGCCCATTTAAAAAAAAATTATTCTTAACTGGTGTTGATGTTCCTTTCCTTCAGAGTCAGATCTCCCCCGTCAGTAAAGCTGCATATCGTGATTATCTGAGCAAACTGGAGTTACAGTATGGCAAGCTCCTGGTAAGTTACTGAAAATGTTAGGATATGTGAATACAGTGCTGTTTTTTCTTGTTGTGCAGTCATTTTTTTTTCTTCATGCAGCAAAGTTAATTCTATCCTTTATGATTCCTTCCCCCAGAATGCATCTAAAGCCCGTCTGCGATACCTGGATGAGCTCCACGCCTTCGTCACCGCAGCCACTAAAGAGCTGATGTGGCTGAACGAGAAAGAAGAGGAAGAGGTGAACTACGACTGGAGTGACCGTAACACCAACATGGCGGCCAAGAAAGAAAACTACTCGGTAAAACACGGTGGTGTTTTGTGGACAGAGTGACGCTCTTATGATGTAACGTTGACAGACATGACATTTATTTCTGTGGTCAGGGTTTGATGAGAGAGTTGGAGCTCAGGGAGAAGAGGGTGAACGGAGTCCAGGCTACAGGAGACAAACTGCTCAGAGATGGACACCCAGCAAGAAAAACCATAGAGGTGGGATAATTTACTGCAGTACATCTAAACAGTACTACATTGCGACTACATTAATTGCAGAACAAATATTTGCTTTTATCTTCGTCAATGCAAGTTTTCTTCCTTTTGCTCCCCCGTCGCAGGCCTTCACTGCAGCTTTGCAGACTCAGTGGAGCTGGATCCTCCAGTTGTGCTGCTGCATTGAAACCCACCTGAAAGAAAACACAGCCTACTTCCAGGTATGTTCAGCCCCCTCCCCAATACAAATAATTTCACTTCTCAAATTCAGATAGATACAGTACGGTCAGCAGAGATTTGGACAATTCCGATGAATAAACATACTATCAAAACCTCAATTCGGTACGAATGAATTAAACCAAATGGTATCTGATAATCTGGTACTTTTTCAAAGTATCCATCATCAGTTAACTCTGTAGGTTATTTAACCCTCACCCTAACCCTGGTTTTATACTATTCAGAATCAATTACTGTATTGTACATCTCATAAGATTAAGATATGAAATCATGTATAGTATTATATTAAGATATAGTGTGATTTTAATAACATATTGTTATTAAAATTATTATATTATTTATGGGTTTGATCTTCCTTTTCTTGTAGATGATATTTATTCAAGTTTTTTCTTGTAAAGTGCATTTTATTTTTAGTCATCGAATTATGATTGAAATAATCAGTTACAACGGCAGCATTTAATCATTTTGTTATTCTAAGTTAGACTTATTATAATTAGGATTGTTTTAATATGAATTATTGTAATAATATTATTATAGTAGTAAGTCATTCATTCCAGACTGAAAATTACAAAATACACTTAGACTGAAAAAATGATGAAATGCTAGATTTGTAAAGTTTATTACAATCAAGATGTAATGACTGAAAATAAAATCCATTTCATGAAACAATATCCTAATAGATATTACGTATAAGATAAGCTGGAAGGTAAGGCCTATAAATAATATAATAATATTAATATTAGTAATAATTTATTATTATACATTGGAAGATCAAACCCATTGAATTTACAAGAAATCACTAATTAGTGTCTACGTCTTCACACAAAATACACGTTTCAGGCTGGTACAGGTAGATCGTGTCGTGTCAGGCAAAACCAAAGTTGCACCAGAAAAACTGTTCTTTTTTTGACTCGTCTTTTGCCTTAATGTTTGTCTTCTTAGTTTTTCAATGATGTGAAGGAGGCAGAGGAGAAGATGAAGAAGATGCAGGACACGATGAAGAGGAAGTACACGTGTGACCGTTCAATCACAGTCACACGGCTGGAGGACCTGCTGCAGGATGCGACTGTACGTTTAACTGCTGACATTGTGAATTTAAACGTATTAAGATGTTGTCTGTCTTGCCGTCGAACGATACTGTGTTTTGCGCCGTAGCTGAACTTGTTGTTTCGGTTCAAGACGAGATGCATCGCATGGCACACGGACACACAGACTGTGTTTGAGTTGCCACGGAAGCTGTTATTTGTCAGAAATGTATTTGCACGAATGCTTTCCTAATGTTGAGTAACTGTAACAGTAGCACTTTGAATACCTTTGTATTGACCTGCCATTTGTTTCTTAATTGTTGTTAATTTTGTTTATTACTTTGTTCTTTTTTGTTTATTTTCTTGACCATGCTGTCCATTTTATATCTTTTTTTATTAATTTTGTGGCTGTTGTGGTTGTAATTTTCTTGATTTGTTTTATTTTCTGATAATGTTCTTAATTGTTTTGTTAATTTTGTCTATTAATGGTGTTCATTTTTATTGTCTTGATTTTTTTAAAACTTTTTTTTAGTGTTTGTTGATTTATATTTAGTTTTGTTTCTTGTCTATTTTTTGTTTCTACATTGTGCTGTTCATTTTGTTTGATTTAGTGTTTTATATCTAAATAGTAAATCTATAAGTACTATGTTAATGGACTTTTGAGTTTGTGTTTCTTCAGCCAAAAAAATTTAGGAAACACTGTCATAAAACATACATTGAAATCAATACACACTGTGTTTTGTGTTATTGTATTCGTCTCAGGATGAGAAGGAGCAGCTGGCTGAGTTTAAAACTCATCTTGAAGGCCTGAAGCGTCGAGCTAAAACCGTCGTCCAGCTGAAGCCGCGTAACCCCGCCACTCCGATAAAGGGCAAACAGCCTATTCAAGCTGTCTGTGATTTCAAACAGATGGAGGTAAGAAAACACCTGTAATCAGCTTTTGTAAATCGTAGATTAAATTTCCCCATCATTCCACTGACCAGACAAACATGAGCATCTATTGTATTTCCCTTCAGATCACAGTCCACAGAGGCGAGGAGTGTGCTCTGTTGAACAACTCGTCGCCCTACAACTGGAAGGTGCTGAATGATAAAGGCAACGAGGCATCTGTGCCCTCTATCTGCTTCCTGGTTCCACCCACCAACAAGGACGCAGTGAACAGCGTTGCAGGGTGAGTGAAGAGTTGCCTCGTTTGGCCTCAGATCAGTTCAAAACACACAAACCGAGAGTGCTCATGTTGTGTTCGTCATCCTCAGGCTGGATGGAAACCTGCAGCGGCTGCAGACAATGTGGCAGACGATGTTTGTGGACATGAAGAGTCTGCTGTCCTGGCAGTATCTGATGAGAGACATCCACATCATCAAGACCTGGAACCTCTCTATGGTATGAAGACAAAAGAGAGAGAGACTAGTATTGTGTAAATCCATCTGCTTGAAGCCTGTCTGATTCATCAACACTGATATTTACATCTATTCAATAGCAGAAGAGTAGTTGGGAATAATGTTAAGAAAACCTCTGTGTCTAAATCTAGGTTCCACCAACTGAATTCATGGTTTATATTGCAAACTATCATAACATAAAGATTGAATTTAAATTTCCCTTAAATCTGTTTTGTATTAAACCCATTTTTATTGTCTTGTACATGTAGCAAATTTTGAGTTTTTAAAAAGTATTCCTGTAGTGCATTTAGGAGGTTTATCTTTTAAATGCCTTTCTCTTTGAGACATACTGAGCAGAATAACTGACTTTCTTTCTTTGGTCAAATCCTCTATTATTTTTTTATATTGTCATGAGGTTTCAGCCTAGAATTGTGAAGCGCCTGGAGATAATTTTGGATTATAATTGGCGCTATGAATTGAATGGAATGGAATTGTCGCAATAATTCAGGCAACAGGTTTCTCTCAAAGGGGAGAATTTAAATCTGCTGCATGAGTTGATGAAGTAACTTGTTAACTAGCAAGTAATGTAATATTTTGAAGAGGAATAGAGAACTGCTGATCAGTTATCCGGTTGGTCCACATTTTAAATTTAGTAAGACCCCACCGCAGACACATTTTCTTCATTTATTTTCATTTAAGTAAGCAGTTTATATAAAAATTAAGCTCATTTCATCCTGCAGCATTAAGGATACACGCATTATACAGAATTAGTTTAATTGTGCTGGGTTTTGTTTATCTTTGAATTTAAAACTACATTTTTAAAGTTTATATTATATTTGAAATGCTAATCTAATTTAACGTTAGTTGGAATCAGTCACTTTTTAATCTCTCAGCTTTTTGGCAGATGCTATTTGGACCCAGGTTTGCATAACAAACGGTGCTGTTTATACCCAGAGATCATATAAAAACAACTACTGTGGGAAAGAATTTTTAATATTCAGTTAATGTTATAATTGTAAATGTATCCAATCCATTTTGGTGTCCAAACCTGAGTGGTTTGGTGCCAAATTGTGAAATTGAAAACTAGACAAAAATATCACTACACACTAACACTGTAGATGTACTCCAGAAGTATTTACCATTTCATCTCCACACGCGCAGTTTAAGACTCTGCGGGTGGAAGAGTACCGTCTGGCTCTGAGGAACCTGGAGCAGCACTACCAGGACTTCTTGAGAGACAGTCAGGACTCCCACATGTTTGGAGCCGAGGATCGAATGCAGGTGGAGTCGAACTACAACAAAGCCAACCATCACTACACCAAGCTGGTCAGCTCTGCAGAACAAGGTCAGATCACAACAACGTGGCCGTTTTCTTCATGTCAGACAGATCATGATGCCATTCAGGAATTATTTTCATGTTCATTCATGGCAATGTGTGTAAGTTGACTGTTGGGTTCATGTTACAGGCTATGAGCCTCCTAAAGCAGGTAAGGGGCTTCAGTACAGCTGCAGACGTGCAGTAAGAGCTTGTGATTGGCTGAGGGACTGTGTGTGCACACTGACGGCTGTTGTGCTGTTGCATTTCATGTCATTCATTAACTTAATCATCTTAATCATCCTCACTGATTTTTGATTTTCATCCTAACCTCACTTATGATTGCACTCTCCTCTGTGCATGTGAGCAGATTTACAATGAATTAATGAATCAATTAATAAATGAACTAATGAAAAACAATCAACCTCATGAAGCATGAAAAAGACACGGATGATGTGAAATTCAACACAAACGCACTCAAAAATTGGGAAAAAGAGTATCTTATAAATAATCTTTGGATATATACTCCATTTCTGAAAATCCCTTTTCACAAACAGTATAAGCTTTATCCCACTTAAAAACCCCAACGCAACAGGAACAAACAGCTTTACAGAAGTTGTGCTCTCTTAAAATATATGACATATATATTTTTTCATGCTATCAGGTGACCAAGACGAGACTGTTTGCAAAACTTACCTGAGTAAGATCAAGGACCTTCGTCTGAGACTGGAGGGATGTGAGAACCGAACGGTGACCCGCCTTCGTCAGCCTGTGGACAAGGAACCACTGAAAGCCTGCGCCTTGAAAACTGCAGAACAGATGGTAAAGACTATTTAAGATTTAAAGCATTAGTTGCTGAGAAAGGAAAATAGTAAGTGATATTTTCAGGCTAGGGCTTAGTGGTGATACATATTTGATCTTTTCCTTTTTTTTTTACATGACAGAAAGTCCAGTCAGAGCTAGAGGGCTTGAAAAAAGACTTGAACTCAATTGCTGAAAAGACAGAGGAGGTTCTGGCGTCTCCTCAGCAGTCCAGCTCTGCCCCGATGCTGCGCTCTGAACTGGACATCACACTGAAAAAGATGGATCATGTCTATGGACTTTCCTCCGTTTACCTGGACAAGTAAGCTGTAGTGTGTGTGTGTGTGTGTGTGTGTGTGTGTGTGCCTCAGTGGGCACGGACTGGGCTACACAATGGACATGATGTGGAAATAACTTAGTTGTAATAGAGTACTAACGTACCTCCCCTTTTGGTTTTGTTCCTCCGGTTTTTACCCCTCAGAATCGAGAGGGAATTGTTGGTACCCAGGTGGGTGGGTGTCAACAGAGGTCAATTTTTGTAAAAACCTTATGAATGTGATAATTCAAGAAGGGGGTTATAGAGCCTTGTCAAATTGATGCCGTGCATGTATCTGCTGGAAATCACCCAACAATGCAATGTCAGAAGTCAAGTGTATGCTATAACTTGAAGGGAGTGACCTGACACTTTTCTCTCAATTTGGGTCATTTGTCTGATTGTTTTGTTCAGTTTTTACCCCTCATCCTCTGTGTTGAAGATTTACTGTCATCGCCCCCTGCTGGCGGGTGTCAAACTGGTTTGTTAAAGTCATAACACTTAAATGGAAGGATGATGTGATAATTTGCAGAGATAGTGGCCATTTTGGCGTTAGTGACATACTATCTATCATGTGAGATGGGAGTGCACACAACACTAACTGATAGTTTATTATTTTTTTGACAAACTTTGACTTCCTTTACTTATAGTGCTGTGAAAAAGAACTTTCCCCCTTGATTCCTTACGTTTTTGTATATTTTTTTCCACACTTAGATGTTTCAAATCATCAAACAAATTTAAATAATTAATGTAAGAAAATACAAGCAAATGTGATTTAGACTAACGTGTGGTTGTAGTATGTTACTTCTGATGTGATTGCAAAAATGGCCCATACTTTAATGCAAAATATGTTACATATACCAAAAATTACAAAGCCACATCAAATAATATTCCTTTTACGTAATCAAGTTAGACTCCGAGGTTACATTGACACTATTAAAATCTGATCTATGGTATAAAATGATCGAACAGCATAATTTAAATGGGATCAAATATGTGACTGTAACGCAACTTTTTCCCAAAGTTCAACACTGTAACAGGGAAGATGGAAAGACTTAAGCACCAGCGGCTTCTGGGTCAAGCTCTGTTTTTGCTCCAGAGACTGTGCAATTATTTCTGTTGCCAAGGTTTCAAACACATTATTTAGTCCTTCTAATAAATGTTCTTGTGGTGAATCTTTACATTTTTCTCCACTACTGAGATATTAAGGCAAACAGTCTGGAAAATCCCTGCTGTGATGGGCTTTGATTGACAGGTCTCTATCACAGCTCCACACACCTCCAGACTTGTATCGTTCTTAAATTCTATTTAAATAATAAAACACTTTTTTCCAGA
Source organism: Pseudamia nigra (assembly GCA_029823295.1). Taxonomy (NCBI): domain Eukaryota; kingdom Metazoa; phylum Chordata; class Actinopteri; order Kurtiformes; family Apogonidae; genus Pseudamia; species Pseudamia nigra. The sequence continues at coordinate 8,572 of JAQQAE010001031.1, forward strand.
CCCACTGTACTCTTGCAGCTCCACCCATTTCATCCAAATACGGTCACTTTTCGTGTTGAGCTCCAAACTGGCCCAAAAATGCCAACCAAAGAGCCACAACCTGATTGGCCTTAAAAATTTCAGAAACCAGCGGTTGACATCACAGTTATTCCGTCCACTAATATGTACAGTCTATGATTTGCATTAATAAGTTTGCAAAGTGTTTTTATATAAAATCTTTCTCTCAATTTCAGGCTCAAGACCATCGACGTGGTGATCAGAAACACAAAAGATGCAGAAGACACACTGAAGAACTATGAAACTCGTCTGCGTGATGTTAGCAAAGTGCCTGCCAGCAAAAAGGAGGTGGAGGAACATCGCAGTCAGCTTAAGGTATTTTCTCTTTTTGGAATTAACACAGAGCCTTAACAGGCCTTGCATCCTTTGATTTTTTTTTTTTTGCCCCCTCACACTTTGTTCTTTTGCAAAACAGAAAATGCGTGCTGAAGCAGAGGCTGACCAGGCGGTATTCGACCGCCTGCAGGACGAGCTTAAGAGGGCGACAGCTATCAATGACAAGATGACCCGTGTCCACAGTGAGCGCGACGGCGAGCTGGAGCATTACCGTCAGCTGGTGAACAGCTTCCAGGAGCGCTGGCAGGCTCTGTTGGCTCAGATTGACCTGAGGCTGCGGGAGCTGGACCTCCTGGGCCGCCACATGAACTCCTACCATGAGAACTATGAGTGGCTGATCCGCTGGCTCGGGGAGGCGAGGCAGAGGCAGGAGAAGATCCAAGCTGTGCCTGTTGGAGACACCAAGGCTCTGCAGCAGCAACTGAAAGAGGAGAAGGTAGAAGAGGACAGAATGAACTGCACCGTTCTGTCTTATTTTAATACGTCTGTGTTGTTCTGGGCATTAATTCTAGTTTGAACTCACACCTGTTGTTTTTTTTTCTTCATCTTAGTCATTTATAATGTGAAAAAATAGTCAGTATGTAACCAGTTTATGTAAATCATCTCTAAATAGTGTAGCAGAATTGCAAAAATATAGCAATCATCACTGAATGACCGTTTGCAATTATTTATCTGCAAAAAGTCCACATTTAAGAAGATTTAAGGTGATTTCAGTTGCAGAAATGGAAAAACAACACAACCCCTGTTGTATAGGGATAGGTCCTCTATAAAACATGGAGGACATACTGAAAGTCATTGTGTTATTTGAAGTACCTTGTATTTTTTTGTATTTTTTTGAGTAGTCTGTACATTTGATTTGGTACTGCTAAATTAGTCATATGTGTTTTTCCCTTGACAACCAAGCAAGTCGACAACATCAGCAAGTCGCCAAATCGTACAGTCCTGATGCTCGTTTATGTTCAAGCTAAATTTTAACCTTCATACAGTGTTTTTTGTTCTTTTTTAGTGCTAAATGAATATACAAAAAGACACCAAACTCTGTAGATTGTAGAAAGGACAAGCCACCCTTTTTTATGTCATCATTTTAAACTAGATTCTGCAAAAATTCCTTAAAATGTTCCCCATCATAATATGGTTCTTTGTGGTTGTGATTGAAGTGGCTTTTGTCATTGATGCACTAAAATAAACCAGTTACTGCAAATTTCAAAAATGAAAATAGGGGTGAATGCTGTATTGATACATGTTTCACCATTGATCTTTTAAATCCACAGAAACTCCTTGAAGAGATTGACAAAAACAACGACAAGATGGAAAACTGCCAGAAGAATGCAAAGGCCTACATTGACTCCGTCAAGGTACAATCAATCAATCAATACTTCTTTGATCCCACGAGAGGAAATTCACATTCCTACCATTGAGGGATAAAGGCGTCAGGAAACTGAGCTTGCGCCACCTTTAAGCAGACATAGAAAAAACCTCTTTGCAGACAATTAGCATACAGTTGCATCACGACATTCATATACAAAGCATTTTATAGAGGGCGTTGGTAATGTGTGAGTACCATAACTTCATGCATTGTCCTTGGATGCATGAAAATTTTATCAAGTGCTGGTGTTTGCAGGGCAACTAAACAAAATCATGTTCCAATTTGATTGACACTTGTTTATTTATTTGTTTATTTAGGATTATGAGCTTCTGCTTTTGACGTACAAAGCCCTCCAGGATCCCATGGCTTCTCCTCTGAAAAAACCCAAAATGGAGTGTGTATCTGACGAAATCATACAAGAGGTAGGTTTACACACATTGAGTTCAAGATGTCTACAGGTATGAAATCCTTAAATAGAATGGGTTTTGGGAAGCTAATTTATATCCTGTTTTTTTTTCAGTAATGCTGAAATGCTTCCATTTAAACGTGAAAGAGGATATAATTTATTAATTTAAGAACTGAAGTTATTTTCTTTGTTTTGATTTCATATTGTAAATGCCAGCATGAAAAGAGATCAACACGATGAAAATAATCAAGGAAATACACAGATATGAAAAAAGGCTGTAGAAAATAATCAATATATATTTTTTGTATTTCCTTTTTAAATGTGAAAGATTATTTAATCTAGGAATTTAAGGACTGAACTTGATTTATAAAATCTCGTATTGTAAATGCCAGCATAGATAAAGTCAGCAATAAGTCAACAAGATGAACAAAATAAACAAGAAAATGAACAAAAAAATTAATAGAATGGAGAAAATAATCAACAAAAATGAACAAAATAATCAAGAAAATATGCAGAAACTAACAAAACTCGAAGAAAATATCTACAAAATGAACAAAAATGAACAAAGAAAATACAGAGAACGTAACAAAGACTGGCAAAAACATTGAATAAAATGAACAGCGATGAAAAAAGTAAACAAAATATTGAAGAAAGTACCCAAAAATTAATAAAGCATGAAGGAAATGTAAAAAAAAATCACAAATGGCCAAATAGTTCACCAATTGATCAAAACCTGAACAAAATGCTTCACTAAATGAACAAATCTCCTTTTTCCTACAGATAAATTTAAGTCCATAATAAAAAAAGACAAACATTAGGTACAAAGGAGAACATTAAATCAAATATCTGTGGTGACTGTCACCTGACAAATTCAAATTTAAGATACTTTCATCTTACGTTTGTAAAGCTGACTTTCTTTTACTGACCGACACACCCTGTCTAATACTCAGCTGCAATTTTGTTTCTGTTTTGATTCAAATGTTTAAGAAGTAATATAAGAACTATTAATAATTAGAATTAAATATCCATATGCTGTAATTATACTGTGAAGTCCTCTGTGCTGCTATATTTTCTTCCAGTATGTCACTCTGAGAACTCGCTACAGTGAGCTGATGACTCTGACCAGCCAGTACATTAAATTCATCACAGAGACACAGCGCCGTCTGGAGGACGATGAGGTAATTACACTCACTCCGGAACTGCTTCCTCACAGCAGCCGCTACTGTTGAAACCTCTCAAACAAAACCACCTCTTCCTTTTCACTGATTAAGTGTATGGGAAATCATTTGTCATTAAATACGTAGAAAATGTTGGCACCCAAAAATCTGGCTCTTGGAGTATGTTAGTGGAACAGGACAGCATACAGCGGTGATGCAAACGGTTTCATCAAAGTGTTCCAGCACATCACATCCCCACTACAGTATGTGTCTCTCATTTCCTTACACTGTGTATTTAATCAAAATCATATTCAGATGCCCACTAGTCTGCACACAGTGATTGGAATCAGAAGCCGCTCTTGCAATTAAGTCACATTCTCCAGCTGCTCAAATCCAACTTTAATTTAGTCTTTGCTTCTTTGTTTCTTCTTCGCCTCCTTTTTACAATTACTACTTACTCCCTTTCTTTTTCTAACTTTCTCTTGTGTTTGATCCTTTTAAACTGCTCGCCCGTGCTTTGCATTGATGAATTTTAATCACACGCTTAAGAGATGAGTTAACATCAAAGCAGCAGGTATTTAAAAAAAAACCAAAACAAAAAACAACTCTCAGTCCATGCCATTTGTCTGTGCACTGGACCCATCGCTATGGTGAAGAAGGTTCAGGATTTTTAAAGCTCCCGTTCATTCAGAATACACTGGAAACAAGAAGTCATGACTTCATCCTATAGTAGTTACATGAGAAAATTATTTCTGATATGCAAGTTTTACTTAAAAGTTTTGTCACTGTTCCGGTAAGCTACGATTATTTTTGTAGTGAATGAATCTGTGTGTTTGGCTTATAAAGTCTCAAATATGGTGCAACATGCCATGTGTCCATGAAGAAGGAAAAACACTAGAAAATATTGACTTATACCTAAGAAGCTAGAACCAGATCATTTTTATTCTATTCTTTAAAACATGCTCAAACCAATTATCAGAATGGTTGCTGATGAACTGATTAACCCTTTCTGGTCACATTTGACCCAATTCAATTTTAATAAAACAAACGGAACTGTATTTTTTGCCTGAAGTGTGATACCTGTCTGAAGACCAAAGAAACTAAATGAAAAATACTAAAACATGTTAACACTTGTGAAAATGCTAAACTTTTGTGTAGTATATCGTTGAAATGCTTTTTGATGGTCATAAATGTTAAATAAAACTCTCAATTTCAGAATGTTTATGCTACTTTTATTTGTAATAAAAATCCTCATGGCCAGTTCTGTGTTTTCAAGTCTAAGGACATGATATGTAATAGTGTGATTGATTGATCAATTGATTGATTGATAGTAGGCACTTTTTCCTATAAACAACGAATGCAAAACAGTTCTTGAAACATTAATTAAGGATAAATCACCTATTTATTAATGTCAGGTTCAAAATTTGGTCTAGACACTTCATAATGAACTCAAAATATACTGTAAAGACAAATGAACAGTATGTAGTGAGTTAAAGGTTGCAATCCTAGCATTGACAAGAATACTGTAGAAACTGAAATAAGCTCAGCTCATTTGATTTTTGTGCTTTTTGACAGATTTTTGAAATTTTGAACCTTCTTCGTACAATTAATCTGTATGGTTACTGTACATTCACTTCACCTCTCGATGTTCGTCTTATTATTCTTGGATTTGTGTCCCTTCGCTGAACATTTTAATCCAAGTTCATTTCTGGTCTGTGCTCCATAAAACCATGCTGTGTTTGCTGCATCACTCTGCTATTCTTACATTCACGATATTCTGGTTGTTACACTTGCTGACCTGGAATTTCATATGTTCAGCTTTTATAAACTGCTTCCAAACATCTTTGTAAAGTGTTTGATCGATCTGCTGCTGCACTTAATGTTTTTTTTTTTCTTTCTGGCTGCTAATCATTTATTCTCCCATTTTCTGCTCCCGTTATTTTCCTATGTTCGCTGTGCTTCACATATTTTCGTGAAAGCTGCTTTATTATGACAGTGTAAAATTAAGGAGCACATAATATAAAATGCTTACCTGGTTAGATAATGAAGTCCCCAAATATATCATGTGACTAGTTTCTTATCTCTATATTATAACTGCCTATACTGCTGTTTCTAAGAAGTCCAAAGGTCTTATTACACAGTCAAATGAACATCTAATCAGACTGATTAATTAAAATACCACAACTGCATGAATGCACAGTGTAGTGTTGTGCCGTGTTGTGAAGTAAAACCATCTGTGTGCCATACATTGTTTAAACATGACAAGAATTTCCCCATACAGCATTTACCTGTAGTTATTCTCCCCATTTATTTGTTGTAGATTAGTTACAACTGTAACATTTGCATGTATTTACATTTATATGTAGCTACATGTTTTAGAACTGCTTTGATATTTAAGATTCATTTTGTAGATTAACACCTCTCTAAGACTCTCTCAATTTCCTTTACTCCTTTACTTCTACTAATACAGAAAGCTTCAGAGAAACTGAAAGAAGAGGAGAGGAAAAGGATGGCAGAGATACAGGCGGAGTTAGATAAACAAAAGCAGTTAGCTGAGGCTCATGCAAAGTCTGTGGCTAAAGCAGAGCAAGAAGCCCAAGAGCTGAAGTCACAGATGAAAGAGGAGGCCAGCAAGAGGCAAGGCGTGGCAGTGGATGCTGAGAAACAGAAGCAAAACATTCAGCAGGAGCTGAACCAGCTAAAGAGTCTGTCAGAACAGGAGATCAAGTCCAAGAACCAGCAACTAGAGGAGGCACTGATCAGTCGTACTAAGATCGAGGAAGAAATCCGCATTATCAGACTCCAGCTGGAGACTACAACGAAGCAAAAGGGTACAGCTGAGGCTGAATTACAGAAGCTGAGAGACAGGGCTGCTGAAGCAGAGAAGCTCAGGAAAGCTGCTCTGGATGAGGCAGAAAGGCTTCGCAAACAGGTGCAGGAAGAGACTCAGAAAAAGAAAAACGCAGAAGATGAGTTGAAGCATAAATCTGAAGCGGAAAAAGATGCAGCCAGGCAAAAGCAAAAAGCCTTAGATGACCTGCAGAAATTCAAGATGCAAGCTGAAGAGGCAGAACGGCGCCTGAAGCAGGCTGAGGAAGAGAAAGTAAGGCAGATCAAAGTGGTAGAGGAGGTGGCCCAAAAGACAGCTGCCTCACAGCTGCAGACTGCATCATTCAATGAAAAGGCATCAAAGCTAGAAGAATCACTAAAGAAAGAACAAGGTACCGTTCTACAGCTGCAGGAAGAAGCTGAAAAACTCAGGAAACAACAAGAGGAAGCAGACAAGGCTAGGGAGCAGGCAGAAAAGGAGCTTGAAATATGGAGACAAAAAGCCAATGAGGCTCTTCGCTTGAGGCTCCAAGCTGAGGAGGAAGCACAAAAGAAGAGCCAGGCTCAAGAGGAGGCCGAGAGGCAAAAGGCTGAAGCAGAGCGAGATGCCAAGAAAAAGGCTAAAGCTGAAGAAGCTGCACTTAAACAAAAGGAAAATGCAGAGAAAGAGTTAGAAAAACAAAGGACATTCGCTGAACAAATAGCACAGCAAAAGCTGACAGCTGAACAAGAATGCATTCGTTTAAAGGCCGACTCTGATCACGCTCAGCAACAGAGAGGACTATTAGACAAGGAACTGCAGCGCCTTAAAAATGAGGTGAATGCTGCTGAAAAACAACGGAAACATCTGGAAGATGAACTAGCTAAAGTCAGAGGCGAAATGGACACTCTTCTTCAGATGAAACTTAAAGCTGAGAAGGACACACTTTCAAACACAGAGAAAAGCAAACAGATGCTTGAAGCTGAGGCAATGAAAATGAGACAACTTGCAGAGGAAGCTACAAGGCTCAGATCAGTTGCTGAAGAAGCAAAGAAGCAGAGGCAGGTTGCAGAAGAAGAGGCAGCTCGGCAACGAGCTGAGGCAGAAAAGATTCTTAAAGAAAAGCTCGCAGCCATTAATGAGGCAACTCGTTTGAAGACTGAAGCAGAGGTTGCTCTGAAAGCTAAAGAAGCAGAAAATGAGAGACTGAAAAGAAAAGCTGAGGATGAGGCTTATCAGAGAAAGCTGCTCGAAGACCAAGCAGCTCAACATAAGCAAGATATTGCGGAGAAAATCACACACCTAAAGAGCTCTTCTGACACTGAATTAATGCGACAGAAAAACATTGTGGAAGAAACTTTAAGGCAAAAAAAGGTGGTTGAAGAGGAAATTCACATCATTAAAATCAACTTTGAGAAAGCATCCAAAGACAAAGCAGATCTGGAGAAGGAATTAAAGAAACTTAAGAATGTTGCCGATGAAACACAGAAGAGCAAAGCCAAAGCTGAGGGTGAGGCAGAGAAACTGAAAAAGCTCGCTGCTGATGAAGAGAAAAAAAGGAAAGAAGCTGAGGAGAAGGTAAAGAGGATCACAGCAGCAGAGGAAGAAGCAGCTCGACAATACAAAGCTGCCCAGGAGGAACTCGAAAGGCTGAAAAAGAAAGTTGGTGAAGCAAATAAACAGAAAGAACAGGCAGAGAAAGAGGCAGAGAAACAGGTGATCCTGGCTAAAGAGGCAGCACAAAAATGTAGTGCTGCAGAGCTGAAAGCACAAGATGTTCTTACTAAGAATAAAGAAGACATTCTTGCTCAAGACAAGCTCAAAGAAGATTTTGAAAATGCCAAGAAACTTGCACAAGCAGCTGAAAAAGCCAAAGAAAAGGCAGAGAAAGAGGCCGCCTTGCTCCGCCAGAAAGCTGAGGAGGCCGAAAAGCAGAAAAAGGCTGCAGAGGCTGAAGCTGCTAAACAAGCCAAAGCCCAGAAGGATGTAGAGAGACTAAAGAAAGAAGCAGAGGAAGAAGCTGCCAAACGTGCAGCGGCTGAGGCTGCAGCTTTGAAGCAGAAACAGCAGGCTGATGCAGACATGGCCAAGTACAAAAACGCAGCAGAACAATCACTTAAGCAGAAGGCACAGGTGGAGAAGGAACTCATGATGGTTAAACTGCAACTAGATGAAACAGATAAACAGAAAGCTGTGCTGGATGAAGAGCTCCAGCGACTGAAGGGTGAAGTAAATGATGCAGTCAAACAAAAGGCACAGGTGGAAGATGAACTGTCCAAAGTTAAGGTCCAGATGGATGAGCTCCTCAAACTGAAGCTGAAATTTGAAGATGAAAACCGGCGTCTGATGAAGAAAGACAAAGATAACACTCAGAAATTACTTGCAGAGGAAGCTGAGAAAATGAAGAGCCTAGCTGAAGAAGCTGCCAGGCTTAGTGTGGCAGCTGAAGAAGCTGCCAGACAGAGACAGATTGCAGAGGCTGACCTGGCAGAACAGCGGGCACTTGCAGAGAAAATGCTGAAGGAGAAAATGCAGGCTATCCAAGAAGCTACTAAACTAAAGGCAGAGGCAGAGGAGCTCCAGAAACAAAAGAACCAAGCCCAAGAAAAGGCCAAAAAACTACTTGAAGACAAGAAGGAGATACAGCAGCGACTCAACAAGGAAACAGAGGGATTTCAGAAGTCATTAGAGGCTGAGCGCAAGAGGCAGCTTGAGATTTCGGCTGAAGCAGAGAAACTGAAACTGAGGGTAAAAGAGCTCAGTGACGCTCAAGGAAAAGCTGAAGCGGAAGCTAAGAAATTCAAGAAACAAGCTGATGAAGTACAAGCTCGTCTTGCAATGACAGAGAAACAAACTGCAGAAGTAGTTGTGCAAAAGCTGGAGACACAGAGGCTGCAGAGCACCAAAGAAGCCGATGACCTGAAGAAAGCCATTGCTGACCTTGAAAAAGAGAGGGAGAGAGTGAAAAAAGAGGCAGAGGATCTTCAGAAAAAATCTAAGGAGGTACTGTAAGACAAACTAACAATGGTAATATATAGGATCCCTTGCAATTAACACAACATGCAGAATTTGTGGAACAGGTACATTTCATATAAATTGCAGACTCTTAAAGAAACATCATGCAATTTATATGAATGTCATTCAAACACAATACTGCTCAATTAAAAGAATAATCTGTAACTTTTCCACATGTAAAGGCTTAAAAATGATTAAACCAATGTTGCATATTTTGTTGACTTGTGTAGTTAGATTATATCAAGTATATATTGACACAAGGAGAAATTCATTTTGTTTGGTCTTTTCATCTGGTCACCAAAATGACATCATTCTGCTTACTAATGTTAATATTAAAACACAACCTCATGAGAATACCGTTTTAATAGATTTTCATGGGGACTTCCCATGATCCCACACCAACAGAAATTACCCAAAGTATTTGTACATTTAAAAACATGATGAATAGCACATTAAATAACAACAATGTTCATCCACTATATCCATTTGTATTACAACGACATGTTTGGAAGCTGTGCATACAGTAACTGTATAATTGATCCATTCACTGCTTTGTTTTCTATTTCCTCACACAGATGGCAAATGCTCAACAAGAACAAGTAGAGCAACAGAAGGCCATCCTGCAGCAGTCTTTCCTCTCAGAGAAGGAACTGTTGCTGAAGAGAGAAAAGGCTGTGGAAGATGAGAAAAAGAAGCTTGAGAAACAGCTTCAAGATGAAGTTAACAAGGCCAAAGCTCTTAAAGATGAACAAGAACGGCAGCGGAAACTTATGGATGAAGAGAAGAAGAAACTTCAGGCCATTATGGATGAAGCAGTTAAAAAACAAAAGCAGGCTGAGGCAGAGATGGAAAGTAAGCAGAACGAAATGGAAGTGATTGAAAAGAAAAGGCTGGAGCAAGAAAAACTCCTGGAAGAGGAAAACAAAAAGCTTAGAGAGAAGCTTCAAAATCTTCAGGGCGCACCCAAACAAGGAGCATCTGCCACCAAGGAAACTGAAGTCCAGACTGACAAAGTCCCTGAGGAGCAGTTAGTTGCAATGACAATGGTGGGAACAACAAAGAAAGTATTTAATGGCTCCGTTGAAGTAGATGGTGAAAAGAAGGATCGAGAATCACCATTAGCATTCGATGGAATAAGAGAGAAAGTTCCTGCTGAAAGGCTTCACGAGATTGGAGTTCTTAGCAAAAAGGAATATGACAAATTGAAAAAGGGCAAAACCACAGTGCAAGAACTTGGAAAGAATGAGAAAGTTAAAATGTGTCTTAAAGGTCAGGACTGTGTCGGCGGTCTCTTGACTCCTTCTAAAGAGAAAATGAGTTTCTATCAAGCCATGACACAGAATAAGATAGCGCCCGACACTGCCACAATGCTTTTGGAAGCTCAAGCAGCATCTGGTTACATTGTTGATCCAGTGAAAAATAAACTGCTCTCTGTCGATGAGGCTGTTAAAGATGAGTTAATCGGCCCAGAGCTCCATGATAAGATGCTGTCTGCAGAGCGAGCAGCCACTGGATTTAAAGATCCTTTTACTGGAGCTAAAATCTCCCTTTTTGAAGCCATGAAGAAGGGACTCATTGAAAAGGAGCCTGCCACCAAATACTTAGATGTGCAGCTTGCAACAGGTGGCATCATTGACCCCATCAATAGCCACAGAGTACCTCTACAGACAGCCTACAAGCAGGGTCAGTTTGATGCTGACATGAACAAGAAACTTACTGATCCTAGCGATGACTGCAAGTTATTCATTGACCCCAGCACTGAAGAGCAGCTCACTTACAAACAGCTGCTAGACAGATGTACCAAGGATGGAGAGACAGGCCTGCTGATATTACCAGTGACTGAGAAAGCTGTCCAGGGTGAGAGAACATACACTGATTTGGAAACAAAAGAAGTGTTCAGTAAATCAAATGTTGATGTGCCTTTTGGTAGATTTAAAGGGAAAACTGTCACCATTTGGGAAGTCATAAATTCAGAATATTTCACTGAAGAGCAAAGAAGGGAACTGATTCGCCAGTATAAGTCAGGCAAGATCACAGTGGAAAAAATTATCAAAATTGTCATCACTGTTGTGGAAGACAAAGAGAAAAATAACGAAAATGTGTTCAATGGTTTGAGGGCGACAGTCTCTCCTAATGAACTTTTGGAGTCTAAGATCATAAACAAAGACTTGTTCAACAAGTTAAGCAATGGCAAGATCACAGTTAAGGAGGTCTCAGAGATGGACCCTGTGAAGAAGGCACTACAGGGATCACCAAGCATTGCCGGACTGTTGAATGAAACAACACAGGAGAAAATGCCTTTTTATCAAGCCATGAAAAAAGAATTGCTGTCACCAGAGACTGCTGTGAACCTCCTTGAAGCTCAAGCAGCAACTGGGTTTGTTATTGATCCTATCAAAAATGAGCGAGTTCCTGTTGACGAGGCAGTCAAATCAGGACTTGTGGGTCCAGAACTGCATGAACGACTTCTGTCTGCTGAGAGAGCCATCAGTGGCTACAAAGATCCATATACAGGAACAAAGGTGTCCCTGTTTGAAGCTATGAACAAAGGCCTTATAAAGAAAGAGCATGGCATTCGTCTGCTTGAAGCACAACTCTCAACTGGTGGCATTATTGATCCCATTAAAAGTTACCGCATTCCACATGAGATTGCCTGCAAGCGTGGATACTTTAATGAGGAAATCAGCAAGACCTTGAACAAGAGCACTGATGAAACAAAGGTCTATTTTGATCCCAACTCACAGCAAGATGCCACATATGCACAGCTTATGGAGAAATGTGTCACAGACAAACAAACAGGACTCCCACTGCTTCCACTATCAAAGAAAGCTCCAAAACCAAAAGAAGAACAACATATTACAGAAGCAAAGACAAAAGAAGCCTTAAACCAGACAACTATGGAGCTTGAATATGGGCCATTTAAAGGCAGAAAGGTCACAATTTGGGAAATCATACACTCTGAATATATAACCGAGGAGCAGAGACTAGAGTTAATTCGCCAATACAGAATGGGGTATGTGACAATTGAAAAGTTAATAAATATTGTTGTGACAATGGTGGATGAAAAAGAGGACAAAGCAAAAGAAGCATGTTTTGAGGGCCTTAGGGAACCAGTCACTACCAGCTCCTTGCTTGATTCTAACATCATTGATAAGGCAACATTTGACCAACTGCAACAGGGTAAAATTACACCTAAAGCAGTAAGTGAAACAGATGTGGTGAAGAAGTACTTGCAGGGCACAGATCGCATTGATGGCATTATAATGGGAGATTCCAATGAGAAGCTCAGCATATATCAAGCGATGAAAAACAAAGTTTTACAGCCAAACACAGGGCTTGCACTTCTTGAGGCTCAAGCTGGAACTGGTTTCATAACTGATCCTGTCAAAAACCTGAAACACTCTGTAGATGATGCTGTAAAGGTTGGAGTAGTTGGCCCAGAGCTTCATGAAAAACTTCTCTCAGCTGAAAAAGCAGTGACTGGATACAAAGATCCATACACAGGCAATAAGATTTCTCTGTTCCAAGCCATGAAGAAAGAGCTTGTTCTGAGGGAGCACTCTATTCCTATCCTTGAGGCTCAGTTTGCTACAGGAGGGATCATCGATCCAGTCAGCAGTCACCGTGTTCCCAATGATGTGGCCCTCCAGCGTGGCTATTTAAGTAAACAAATGGCCAAGTCCTTCAATGAACCATCTGGTGATGTTAAAGGATTCACTAATCCCAACACCAATGAAAATGTCACATACAAGCAGCTGCTGGAGAAATGCATAAGAGATCCAAATTCTGGTCTGTGCTACCTACCTCTGTCAAAGGTAGAAGTTCCTGCTCCTGTTGAGAAATCCTACCAATTCACAGAAGAGCAGGCCCAGACAGATTTAGCCAACACACCAATTGAAATCCCACATAAGAGTTTTGCAGGAAAGAGTATGACCATTTGGGAAGTCATGAATTCCAATATGCTTCCAGAAGAGGAAAGACACCGCCTCTTGGAACAGTATCGTTTGGGACAAATCACAAGGGAAAGAATGCTAATCATCATCATTGAGATCATTGAACACAGAGAAGTTCTCAAGTCAGAGCAGGGCATGTCATGTGATGTTATCAGAAGAAGAGTGACTATTGAAGAGCTTTACGCTGCCCGAATTATTGACTTGCACACATACAACCTCCTGAAACAAGAAAAGATGTCAGTTCGTGAGGTAATGGAAATGCCATCAGTCAAACAATACCTCTTTGGCACTGGTTGTATTGCTGGAATTATGTCAGACAATCCTCCAAGAGTCAGCATCTATCAGGCTATGAAGAATGGACAGATTAAGCCAGAAGTTGCTTTGAATCTCCTTGAAGCACAAGCAGCAACAGGATTTATGATTGATCCAGTGAAAGATGAACTTCTAACAGTTGATGAAGCTGTTCGTAAGGGGCTTGTGGGCCCTGAACTTCACGACAAACTTCTGTCTGCCGAAAGAGCAGTTACAGGTTACAAAGATCCATACAGTGGAAAAGTGATTTCACTCTTCCAGGCAATGAAAAAAGACCTAGTTCCAGAGGATTATGCCATGAGGCTTTTGGAGTCCCAGAATGCCACTGGTGGATTAATGGATCCTGAATACAACTTCCGCCTCCCTGCAGATGTTGCTACGCAGCGTGGATATATCAATAACGAGACGATGGAGAGAATCTCTGAACCCACTTGCGATGTGCGAGGTTTCACTGATCCAACAACAGATGAGAAATTTTCTTATGCTCAGCTGCTGAAAAGATGCAGAGTTGACAAGGAGAATGGTTTGCGCCTGCTGTCACTGGCAGATAGGAGGCTTCTCTTCAAGGGTCTCAGAAAGCAAATCACTGTGGAAGAGCTGCTCCGTTCACAGATTATTGACCAAAAGACATACAATGAACTTAATGAAGGTGTCACCACAGTAGAGGAGGTCAGCAGAGACCTAAAGAAATACCTTGAAGGTACAAGCTGTATTGCTGGCGTGTATGTAGAATCTTCCAAAGACCGTCTGTCTATTTACCAAGCAATGAAGAAGAACATGATCAGACCAGGCACTGCCTTTGAGCTGCTTGAGGCCCAAGCTGCCACAGGATATGTAATAGACCCTATTAAAAACCTGAAACTTAATGTCACTGAAGCTGTCAAGATGAGTGTTGTTGGACCAGAGTTCAAAGACAAACTTCTGTCAGCTGAACGGGCTGTAACTGGTTACAAAGATCCTTATTCTGGAAAGATCATCTCTCTGTTTCAGGCTATGAAAAAGGGTCTTATCCTGAAAGACCATGGCATTCGTTTGCTGGAGGCTCAGATTGCCACGGGAGGAATCATTGACCCACAGGAGAGCCACCGACTGCCAGTTGAAGCAGCTTATGAACGTGGCCTCTTTGATGAGGAAATGAATCAGATCCTCACTGACCCATCTGATGACACTAAAGGTTTCTTTGACCCCAACACTGAGGAAAATCTCACCTACCTGCAGTTAATGGAGAGATGTATGATTGATCCAGAGACTGGCCTAGCCCTTCTGCTGCTGAAGGAGAAGAAGCGTGAGAGGAAGACATCTTCCAAGTCATCTGTGCGCAAACGCAGAGTTGTCATTGTTGATCCTGAGACTGGCAAAGAGATGTCTGTGTATGAGGCATATCAGAAAGGGCTCATTGACCACCAGACATACATAGAGCTGGCAGAGCAGGAGTGTGAATGGGAGGAAATTACCATCACCTCATCAGATGGAGTTGTGAAGTCCATGATCATTGACAGGAGGTCCGGTCGGCAGTATGACATTGATGATGCAATCTCGAAAGGCCTAATTGACAAGTCGGCTCTCGATCAATACAGAGGAGGGACATTATCCATCACAGAGTTTGCAGACATGCTCTCTGGAAATATGAGTGGTGTCAGATCACGGTCATCATCCTTTGGTTCTTCCTCATCTCATACTATGAGCCCAATACCGAGCATTAAAACACCAGCAACCACATGGAACGACCCAACAGAGGAAACTGGCCCTGTTGCTGGAATTCTAGACACAGACACTCTGGAGAAAGTGTCTGTGACAGAGGCCATTCACAGAAATCTTGTGGACAATATAACAGGTCAAAGGTTGCTTGAAGCTCAGGCCTGCACAGGAGGTATCATTGACCCCAATACAGGAGAGAAATTCACTGTTACAGATGCAATGAACAAAGGCCTTGTGGATAAAATTATGGTTGACCGCATCAGTCTTGCACAAAAAGCCTACAATGGGTTTGAAGATCCTAGAACCAAAACCAAAATGTCAGCAGCCCAAGCGCTAAAGAAAGGATGGCTGTATTATGAAGCTGGACAGCGATTCCTTGAGGTGCAGTACCTCACTGGTGGATTAATTGACCCAGATGCTACCGGCAGAGTCTCTATAGATGAAGCTGTGAAGAAAGGCACTTTGGATTCACGCACAGCTCAGAAATTACGAGATGTTAGTGCTTATTCAAAATACCTCACATGCCCAAAAACCAAGATGAAAATCTCTTATAAAGATGCTATGGAGAGAAGCATGATTGAGGAGGGAACTGGCCTACGACTACTTGAAGCATCATCTCAGTCAAGCAAAGGCCTTTACAGTCCCTACAGCATAAGTGGGTCGGGCTCTGCAACGGGGTCACGCTCTGGATCAAGAACTGGTTCCAGGTCAGGCTCCAGAAGAGGCAGCTTTGATGCCACAGGATCAAGTTTCACAACTACCTTCTCATCGACTTCCTATGGCTCACCAAGCTACAGCCGTCGATACTGATGAGTCAAGGAAAGATTTTTTTTTTTTTTTTTTTTTTTTTTTTTTAAGGGAAGGATACACTAGAAAACCACAGAGGTCACCAGATGCCTAATTCTCAGTGGAATAAAGAGTACCTTTATTCTGCTCTGCATGTGGTTGTTACAAGAATTTTAATGTTTAACTTTATACGAGTTGAATTATTTTGGTAACTGTATATTTCTTATTTACTTTTAGTCATGTTTATGCTTTCTTATCAGACTTCGGGATTCCTGTACTGTAAGCAGAGTGCATACAGAGCTGTTTATCGTTTAGAAAACCCACCAGAAAACTGTAAATGATATTTTTATGTTGTACTACCATAAGCATTTATTGTTCCACAAACAAGAATTATTTTAATATTATTATTGCTCCATTATAATCTTAAGTCTGGTGACTATTAAGCCTTATTAAGTGGAACCAAAATTGGGTTTACAAACAAAGCTTTCTGTACATGTATATTTTTATGAATATTGAAAATTTTAGGTAAATTAAGATAAAAAGCCACTCTGCAGAGCAGAATTAAGAGTCTCCTGAAAATGAATAGTACTAAAAGTATCTGCTTTTTAAATAAAAATGCCAAGCTTCAAGATCTTTTTCTGCTGGGATACATTGCTGCATATTCTCCACTCCACAAAACTGCAAAATAATCCCTCCACAAAACAAAACTGCAAAACTCCACTCCATTCCCAAATATTCATCACACGATCTGGAGTTAGAGCAATAAGTGGGCATCGTGAGATGAACTGAAAAGAACAAGTTTTCACAAGTAAATGGATAATGACTTGGAATATGACCAGTGATGCAATGTGTCAGCTCTGGACTTTACCCATTCAACCTCAGAACCATCAGAAACAACTTCGAGCTCTGCCAAACCCTTGAAAAGGTAAATACAATTAAAATACATTTGTGTGATCAATATACAGTATTATTTGTAAATGATGCCATGTTACACATCTCCCTAAGTGTTGATTTTGTCCTCTTCTTTTCAGATATCGTCAGTTTATTGCCTCTCCAGCCTTTGGCTCAAATGTCTTCCTGCACCTTTGGCGTTTATTTTAACATCCATTGTAAACATATTTTGATACAAGATTACAGAAACACACTATCTTATCCAGTAATTCATCTGATTGCTTTGACAGCGGACCATTTTGAAATTTGCATTTTATCATGATGTCCTTTAAAGACCTAAACCGTGGTTGTTTGAGTGCCTGCGAGATACTGTTAAACACTTTAAAGCAAAGGAAATCTTACAAGATGGTACAGTGGCTGTGCTGTAAACAGACCGATGCATGAGAGAAAGAGAAATGCTTTCCACAATTCTGAGTAATCTAACTACTGTCTTATCAGGTTAACAAGCCTTTTTGCTGTCCAGCTGTGTCACAATCTAACTTCTGTTTCAGTGTCGAAAATATGATAGTTGCACAGGGCTAAAATCCAATGTTTTGAATGTTTATTAGGTATATTTACTGAATCGTCCTTTTCCCCATTTTAGTGGGACTATTCAGACAAGTATTGTACTGTATATTGATGACTATATAGAGCACTATTGCTGAAAGCCATTAAGTACCGTAACATTTCTTTGAGAAAGATCTTTAAGCTTTGCCACCAGTATTTGTATTTTCATCACGTATTCTTGTTTTGATTTTAATTCGCCTTTGTAAAGAACCACAATCTGTATCATTTTATTTTCGTACTCTATTTCTGCTATGCATGATTTACTAACATTTAAAGGTTGCAAAATTAAATAGTTGTATCCATTAAAGCATTTGTTTATTATGACATTTCAAAAGGTTTGAAGGATGTATTTTAATGAGGGTTATCAAGCCTTGTTTCAAATGGTGTATTTATAATAAATGGTGATGAGGAATTTTACTGTAACACCTTACGCTATGTAAATAAATATGGAAATAAAATATTGGTTCAAGTCTTCTGTTATTTTCATTGATCCTATGGGCTGCAAATACTGCTAAAATACCCAGCCCACGGTTGATATGAAAGAGTAGATACCAGCATTATGATGTTCATTTTGTGCAATTAATCAATTTGTTCAATTTTACTAATTTGGTTCATTTTATTCACAACATTCCTTTTCTTCCTTTCCTCTTCTTTTTTGCTCCCATTGATTAGGTCAAAATTCACCATCATCTCCTTTATTTGTATTATTTTCTTTTTTTTAACTCAAGTATTTATTTGGTTTTTACATAATTAATTACAAATATTCATGTGCAGAAGAGCACACGCAACAAGGAACAAAAAACAAAACAAAAACAAACAGTGGGGATAGACTATCTGGATCTCATCCAAACACTACATTCACCACGGCGTCCACTCAGGTTATTCTTACTTCCAGTTATATACAGTCCATTTTCCCCAGTTCTTATAAAAAGTCTGTTCCTTAATTCTCAGGATATACGTCAGCTTCTCCAAACCGTACATGTCCTGTACAATTTCCAAAAATTGACCCTTTGAAGGTGTATTCACAGTAAACCAGTTTCTCGTGACTGCTTTTTTACTCGCTGTGAATGAAACTTTAGCCAGGTAGGAGTCATCTCTCATCACCACATCTGAAATATTTCCCAAATACATCACTGAGAACGTATTTGGTACAGTATGTCATAGTTCAAAATATATTTGTATTATTTTCATCATTGTATTAATACTGAAGATATCCAAACTGTGAAAGAGCTCTTGGAATTATGAAATAACTGGCCTTAATTTTGTAAAGTAATGATAGACTATCCTTTTTCTTAGGTGTTATTTGCCACAATTATTTGTACAGTAGTTGTAGTGGTATTAATAGGGCCAATGAGATTTCTGTGCTGTAGCAAATTGCCTACAGACATACATATCAATAAATGGATACTTTTGTAGTCTGCTAGTATAATATGCACTGCAGACTTTATTTCGTCTGCATCTACACTATTGCCCAGGAAGTTAGAATAATTTGTTTCCAGACACATCCCTATTTTATTCCTATTTATACACATCAGTATTGACCTTTGGAAGAGATTGATCACTAAGGTTTTGACAAGATATATCTTTATCTAATGTCACAATCATTGCATGAGAAGAAGTAAAAATATTTTATTCAAAATATGGGCAATAGTATATTTTTATTATTTATTTTTTCTGAATATTTATTGAGTTTGGTTTGTTTTACTTTTCATGCGTTGCATATCTATGTTATTGAGTTCTTTGTGTTTATTTCTGTCCTTTGAACATTTTTTTCTGAATTTCTGTTAATTTTCTTGATTATATGATTCATTTTTGTTTTTTCTATAATGTGTGAGCTGCAGAGTTTCTTATGTCTATCTTTATTACTTTTTATTTTGTTAGTTTTATATTCATGTTTATATACCAGGTTATTTGCTGTCTGTGTT
>JAQQAE010001032.1:0-27887 GCA_029823295.1 Pseudamia nigra
AAACCTCTCTTATCTTTTTAAATGGGTGAACTTGCACATTTTTACATTTCCCAATACTTATTGTCCCCACTGTACATCAGCCTGTGATTTTTCTTTTCTAGTGCTTATTGTGACTCAACGCCAACATTAAATTAAAATAACCAAAATGAACAATAAATGAACAATAAAAGCAAAAGATGAATAAAATAATTAAAAAGAACTAAAAAAAAGAAAATCATCAATATCCACAAGATAATGAACAATGTGGGCAAAATAATCAAGACAATGAACCAAAATAACCACATTAAGAACAAAGTGAAAACGCTTTCAGTAAAACGCTTTACAACAATTCAGATCCCAACCCTCAGTTTTGGAAAGACAGGGTTATAGAATATGTAAAGCAAAATTAAAAAAAAAAAAAAAAAAAAAAACATACACTGAACTCTGAAAATCTCATATTTAGGTTATATTTAACTAAGCCAGTCCATTGGTTATAAATATCCACAATGCTGTGGTCAGAGCATCTCTGTGAACTCACTGTGCACAGTGGAAGGTTCCCGGCGGGGGGACGTTGCGGACCTCCTCGTACTCCTGATGGATGCCGGAGCGCTGCAGCCTGCCGAGGTGTGCCAGCAGCTCCTGTGGCCGCATGGACTCCGGCCCAGGGACATGAATGGAGGAGTCTTCCACAGGGATGCTCACCAACTCGTCCACGGGGTCCACTCGGCCGTTCTGTCCCGCCAACAGCTGCTGGTTCCAGCTGTACGCGTCCAGAGGAAGCAGGCCGCCGAGGTGCTGGGGAAGACAGTCTCTGGGGAGATGTTGGCGCAGTTCTGCCATTTTAACCATCTGAACCTAAACCAGAACAGATGGAGATGGACAAGATCAGGAGAAACGATTTAAGGCTGTTATGGACAACTGGTGTCACGCACTTAGATTAAATGCTTTTTTAGACCTTACACCTTTTACTGTAGATCTGTCAGACTGACTCAAGCTGCGGGTAAATATAAAGGCAGGTTTTATGTAGGAATATGGTTATTGTCAAATTCAGTGAATCCAGATTATAATCCATTGATTCACATGGCTTTTAATACCAAGGTGCATGGTGACACTTTCATTCTGTAACAGGAGCGAGAAGGTGTGCGGAGTTTTGGTTCTTATGTTCTTCTTGTTTTTTATCCAGCACCCAGGACGTTGTCTACGGGGACGTGCATATCGTTTTTTCAGTGGATGTAGTTAAATAAGCCATTATTGGTTTCCAACATCTCCTGTGCTTTGTGCTCAATTTGTGAACTAAACCTGTAGATGCCCTGTGTTTTGCCTTCATGCGCTTACGCATCCTCACGGTCGTCAGACGGTACATCGCTTAAAGGCAGACAAAGACCCGTCCATCCACCATCTTCCACTTACCTGGGTCTGGGTCACGAGGGCAGCAGCACTAAGCAGAGAAGCCAGGCCTTCCCTCTCCCCAGCCAACTATTCCAGCTGAGAGACACATTACGTCCAGCATGGCTATTGGTCTACTGTGTACAGTGTGTACTGGACATGCTCAGTACACCTCTCCAGGAGGCATTCAGGTCAGATAGTCGAGTCCTCTGGATGTGGAGGAGCAGCAGATTTACTCTGAGCTGCTTCTCAGCCTGCAGAGGAACTCACTTCAACCGGATCTTATTCTTTCAGTCATAACCCAGAGCTTGTGGGAAATCACGAGCTGTGCCTTTAGCATCAGTTCCCTCGTCACCACGACTGACCAATAAGGCATTCCATTTACTTCATATTTTAAATTTTAGCTTCCATGAGTAATTCGACAATTAAAGAGTGAAAGTTTTGTCTCATCTCTTCTCTTGTGACAAAACAAATTTCAAAATATGCTGCTTAAAAGACTTAAGGGAATACTTTCATGTTTTAACTTTCATTTTCAGATAAATTTGAATCCAGTCCTCGTTTGGTAGATGAATTTGGTTTCAAAGTTTCAAAGACTTTTAATTTAACTTTAACTACTTTTAACCCATTTCTTCTTCAACTAGTGATTTAAGTGCTCCTTTATTTTTTTGAGCAGTATACTTTGAATGAGAAACAGCACTTAGAAAGGCAAGCGTTATTGTTAAAAATAACATTATTTCTAATGAAAATAAAGCACAACTGAGTGATGGCTGAAGAAAAATGTCCACAGTGCATATTTGAAAACATTGCAATAAACTCTAGAGAAAATACTGATCTGAATTTCAGGATGTTTTCCAGTTGTCAAAAAAAAAAAAAAAAAAAAAAACACGCCGTCAAACCCTGGCCCGTCTTATTTTATAACTGTCAAAAATCACCTTACAATTATTATAACCTTCAAAATAGAGCCATTTTGTTGTGACATCATCATTCTTGCCCCAAAGCAGCTGATGCAAAATGTTTTCCTGATTCCATATCAATTATTTTTAGCCTCATATTTTTTCCTTGAAGGGCTGAATGACCCTGAAACACCATTTACAACCGGCCATCTGGTGACACTTTAACTCTCCAAAGAAATCCATACTAATGAAATTCTTTCCAGGGTGGTAGTGAGGCAGAGCAGCCATTCCCCCGTGATTCATACATTAACATCCTGGAAACGCGTGTGTCTGAATGGTGGATGAGTGGTTAGAGAGATCCTTAATCAAACGATCACTTACAACAATCAATGACACTGAGCTGCACTGCATGCAACTCCACTCAGACTAAAACAGCTTGCACGGGAGGATCATCATTTACACAGACATGACAGAGCTGGAAAATACATATATGCAAGCGCACAAGATGCATTATTTACCCTCTCCCTGAGTTTCTCCTTGAGAAGCAGGCTGAGCAAATTGTAGGGCACTCGGAACCAAACAGGAGCCCCGACAATCAGCACCTTCTTCAGCCTGGCAGGGAACGCCCCCTGGTGGACAGTGACAGCAATGAATAAATTTACAAACACTGCAATTTAGTCGGCAAGGCAGGCGTTGTCGTGTTTGAAATATTGTTAAAATTACACTTCACACACAAACAAAAGCAAAAAGTGCAATTAGGATGGTCTTCTCAATCAGTTGTTTTTTCATAATTTTTTATTATTCTGTACATCAATATTTAAGACAGCCAAACTGTTTAAAAAAAAAAAAAAAAAACATATGGAATTATGTAGTAAACAAGATGTGGCTAAACATCCCGGAACATATTTTATATTTTTGATTGACCAAAGTAGAGCCATTCAGCTTGGATGAAAGCTTTGCATTTTCTCATCAGATTCACAAGGCAGGCATGTGCAACGCTTTTCAGTTCAACAATTTGCCTCATCAGTAGTTAATTTGTGCCACTTTTTGCTTTCTTAATGTGCTTTAGACAATTAGTCGTCTCTTGCAGTGGAGGGGTAGGTACGGAGTTTTGTATCGCATTAAATTCAATTTACATAGAGCCAGTCAGAATCCAAGATTATCTCTAGGTGCTTCACAAGTCAAGACCAAAGCCTCAAAGACTATACAGAGAGCAAACCAAACCCGAGAGCAAGCCTAGGGTGACGGCAGGAGGAAAAACTTCCTCTGGCAGAAGAGAAAAACCTCCAGCAGAACCAGGGCTCTGGGTAGGAGAAGATCGTTAGCGGACAGAGGAGAGACAAAACAAAAGAGTAGATATAGAGCAACAAACGACACAGACGCTGGACCGGTCCATGGCCAGCGGGCATGGGACTGAAATAGAGACAGAGTGATGAGCATCAGGGAGCATGAGACATCATTTTCACACATGGATTGGCCTCCACAGAGTCCACACTTAGCCCAGGGGTGAGCAACTCCGCTTCTCAGCTTATTTTCCTAATGTCTGTGCCCGACACACTGCATCTTCCACCTTCTGATCGACTGAACGCACTTAATCCATGTCACCGGCAGTTGGTCGGTCAGAGTCGGGTGGGATGAGTGAGGACTGGAGTTGCCCACCCCTGTCTTAGCCCCATTGAGAATACCTGGGAAGGCATTACACAGCACTCTGACTCCCCATCAATAATGTAATGAATGCATCGCTGGATAAAAATACATGCGACAGAGCAAGTTTTTTGAAATGATGCCAAGGCGGATGCATAATGTAACGTGATTTAAAAAGTACTCCAACATAGATTAGAGTGTGCGACTTTTTTGGACATGCATTGTACTTATGCTTCCCCCTGCTTTGGTGCCGACATTAACTGGATTTGACTGAGCGCATGTGAATTATTCCAGTCCATATTTAGACCGACATGTGGTTGTGATGCATCTGCCTTTGATGCCAATGCGGTCGCACAAGTACCTGCACTATTGACTCCGAATGACATAAAGCTCGGCCTTTAAAGCACAAATCAGCAGGATGTGGGCGTGCACGCAGCTCGCTGTCAAAGTAAGTACCTCTGAGCTGAGGCGCAGCGTATGGATTGGATCACTTCTACAGTCGTCATGTGGTTCACGGAGCTGTTCGGTTTGCCCTGTGGATGAGATCTTACACCCTCAGGCACCTGGGATGTATGATTCAATCTGCGCCTTCTCTGCTTCAGTGAATTAGGGAGATACTTACTGTATGTGTTCATCATAAAAAGGACTGAATCATCTCCAAAAATGGCATGTACCATGTAGTGGTGTTGTTAATCAACTTAAATGCATTTATTATACCTGCGTTATACCGACATTTACATTTCTTATGACCAGGCATTTCCTGTGTTTGCCAATTTTGTTCATTATCTGGTTCATTTACTTACTCTTTTTGTTGTTTTTTTTATATTCCGATGAACATTTTGTTCATTGTCATGTTTATTCTACTGCTGTTTAGTTGATTCTTGTTCATGTTGTTGCTCATTTTGTTAATTTTGGTTCATTTTTGTTAATATTGTTGCTCGTTTTGTTCATTTTTCTTCATTGCCTTGGTGATTTGTGGTAAATTTTGTTGCTTACTTTGTTCATTGTCCTGATTATTTTGTTGATTTTTAGTTAATTCTTGTAAATTTTGTTGCTTATTTTGTTTATTTTTCCTTAAGCTTCTTGGTTATTTTATGGATCTTCAGTAAATTTTTTTCTGTCAAAGTTGTTCTGTCAATTTTAATTTGACTATTTTTATGCCGTGGCTTTTTTGATTTTTTTTGCTTTTCTTTGTGAATTTTTCAGGATTATTTTTTCATTTTTTTCAACTTTCCTCATTTTCCAGGATTTTCATTTTATACTTTTCTTAATTTTGGTTCACTTCTTATTTTGTTCATCTTTGTTCTGTTTCTCAATTACTTTGTTCGTGTAGCTTATTTTGCTAATTTTTTTTGCTTTTTCAATTACTTTGTATTACTTTGTATTTTTTCTTGTTTATTTTGCTTCTTATTTTCTTAATTTCCTTAAATTTCAATGAATGTTTGTTCTTTTTTTCCCCAATTATATTGTTAAATGTAGTTTTGATCATCTTATTGATTACTTTGTTCTGCTTACTCTGTATTATGCTGCGATACAGAAAATGAACAAAGTAAGGTTGTACATATTGCTATGCTATCAACATTTAAAAAATAAAATTGATGAAAATGTCACATATGGTTTATTTACAGTAAAAATATAGTGACTGTGATACTTAAGAATGATTTTTTTTGTACGTTTATGTCCAAATGAGACACCACATTTATCCTGAGGGTTTGGCTGCCGTGGTTTTATTTGGGAAACACTTTCACACTTTTTAATGTAAAACACTGACCTTCAGCAGGTTGAGGATTTTCTTGCTCAGGTCCAGCTCAAAGTTTGTGTAGTTGGATCCTGCCATGTCATAAATGAACACCAGGCCGTTCCTCTGGGTCTCAAAGCTGCAGAAAAAACAAAAGCATATATCATAACGCGAACCCTTATTTAACCCTGACGGCTTCTTTTCCTATAAACTGATGAAGAACGATTTAAAAATCAAGGTTTCAAATACAGTACAAAAGAAAGTGTGTTGTAAAGAAGAGTCATGTCTGGCCTGACTTTAGGTTTCCTTCAGTAACATATAACCCTGCTAAAGCACAAATAAGAAAGAATGTACTGATGAATTAAAGCTGGACAATAAATAAGTAATTATCGTTATTGTGATATCCATGTTCACAATGATGTAAAATAGTGCACGGCTTCACACTCATGTAAATAGTAATAAGTCAGTAATGCCCTGTACCTGCCGACACTGCATTCCTGGAACAGTTCGTGTACAAATCCTGCATACATTTGATCTTTTTATAGCTCTTTTAATTGCTTACTTTTTTGATTTTAAAGCTGTTTGCTGTTCCTCGATAGAGTCACCAAATTAAATATTTTCTATAAATGCATCTCATCCGATGATATTAAATGATTACTTATTGCGTTTAACATTTTTCTTTTGTGTCTATAATGATATGATCTGAGATTTTACTATTTAGTTTTATTTTATTGGTTTCTAATTAATGACCGCAAATCTAAAAAGATGTCTGTTTTTCTTTTCTGTCATTTGTCCGTTTTGGCCATTGTGTCATTTGCACTTTTTGCATCATGTGTCTTTCTACCGATCTTTCTTTTTTTGCATCTTAAAGTCATATTTGCCTTTTTACACATTTTCATCTTTCTGCCTCTTATGTCGTTTGTCTTGTTGCATTTTTTTCCCGACTTTCACTCCAGACAACACCTCCGCCTTTAAACCTGAATAACCTGATGTGACATTCATCAATATTGACCGAATTACTTCTGTTTTGAATGGGGCGTTTACCTCTCGACGGCTCGGTCCAGGAGGTAGAACAGAGCCTGAAGCACCACATGGTTGCCCGTCTTGTTTGGATGATGAAGTTTTGCTGTGTACAAAGCGATCGAGGCTCCTGAAGGGTCCCGAACGCTCTGCAAGACACATTTCATATGATCAAATCATTTTTACATCCGACTAAACAATTACAACGATTCTCTTTAGGTGCATGAAACGGAAAAGCGTTTTATTTTTCCAATCCATGAGATGGAGATTTTGGGATTTTTCTGGGGAGTTGGATAAAAGTGATTTTAAATTTTACAACAAATCTCTAACTCTTGTGGCAACATCAGTAACAGAACAAGGGATTATTTTATCCCGACAATGACTTATTATAATTTACAAACTGAAGTTGAAAGACTGGTGCACACAAATCCACGATATTCCTAGTCCTCTAAAACACTGAGGAAAACAAGGCTCCGTTACTGCACTTTGACATGGTTTTTACCTGAATTTTCTAAAAGCTGCAAGCTTGATTTGTTCTCATTTAAGACACAAAATAATTCAGACGTCACAAAGACTAGTTCTAGTCTTAACCCAGTTTTCAATGAATGTGGAGTTTGCACTTTGCCTTCGTAGGACTGTATAAAAGCTAATATTTTCACTTGATTTATGTAGACTATATTCAACAATACGGAGTAGACACCACCCATCAGAAATTTGAATCCACCTTCTCCTTTATTTTTATTCTTTTCAACATTGTACATTAATAGTGAAGACATCCAAACTGAAAGAACACATTTGGAATCATGCAGGAAACAACCCAAACATGATTTAGTTTTTAGATTGTCCCAAGTAGACACATTTAGTTATGATCACGGCTTTGCATTATCTCATGAGATGCACAACGTATAGTCACCGGGATCGGTTTTCAGTTCACAGGTGTGCTTCATCAAGAGTTAACTTGTGCCATTTTAAATACCGGTAACTGCATTTAGGCAAAAGGTAAGAAACTATTTTTTTTACTGCCATCAGTAAATTTGTTTTACAACCCAATGTCTGCTTTAGATCTTCAGTTGTCTTGTGCAGAGGAAGGGTGGGTATAGAAATAATAATCTTATTAGTGCCACTACAACTACAGTACAAATCCATATTATGGCAAGAAACACTCAGAAGACAGTACATCATTACTACAAGAAATGAAGGTCAGTCAAACTGAAGAACCTCAAGAACTGCAGACATCAAAAACTGTCTCTCATGAGGACTGCGCCATGAGAAGACAAAGCGCTACCTCTGCTACAGGAGAGAAATTTAGTTAAATTGCCCCGGCCTCAAACACCACCAATTTACAGCATCCATCATTCTCGAGACTGACTCACCTTCATTTCTTAAAGTAATGATGGACTGTGTTTTCTTTTTACTTAACCGATTCTTGCCATAATATGGATTTGAACAGTAGCTGATGGTCTAAAGTGCATTAAGGAAACAAGAAATGGTACAAATTAACTCGTGACAAGACACACCTATGAAGTGAAAACTGTACCGGGTGACTAACTCAATCTGATGAGAGAAGACAAAATGTGTCTACTTTGGACAGTCTACAATACTTTGAATCCTTACTGCATGTCACTCCCTATTCTCTCTCCTCCTATCCTTCCTGTCTGTCTGTCTGTCTATCAGTAAAGGCTAAAAAGCCCCAAAACAGAAAGAAGGAAAATGCACTGAAAGAGAACACCGTGTTCACATTTCTGACTGGTAGTGTACAACAACACAAATTAAACAAACCGGGGGCTGTTATATTTTATTAAAACAGAGTAATGAACAATTGAAAACCTGCCAGCTTTTCCCTTGTTGGCTGTTCTAGTATTAAACAGATGCTGCCTTTATATATAAATTTAATAAGCATTTACTCTTGTTACCAGCAGCATAGCGTGTTAGAGTCTGCGTGTGTTCAATTTTATGGCTTTTATGATTCATATGTATACAATACAAGCTTTTTTTGTCCATCAGACAATAATATCTTGAATGGAAGCCATAGAAAAATGAAGGATTAAATGTGACCACAGGGGGGCACTTACGTTCACATGCTGCTTATGGGAACGCTGCCAGAGAGGGCCGTCAGCAGCATTTCAGCAAGGGGAGGAGGGGCAACTCTGTCAAAAATGATGCTGGCTCTTATGACTCTTTTTACCCCAAGATGGACTCAATGTATTCTTCACGTCAAACTCCATCAGGGTTGAAGCTACTCATGTCAGGAGAACTAAAGGCCCCTCTGAATGCAGCCGCTGTGCACAAACACACTTCAGGGTGAGCAAGCCTGCGTTCTGTGGCACAAGGTCCAAAAATACTTCAGACAGGATATGAAGCCCGCTGCTGAGGCTGGAGAACGCAGACGTCAGACAAAAGGATGTGCAACATCAATGCCACTGTGGCACGTCAGCGGAGAAGGAAGAGGGAAACGCAGGAGGGCAGTGTGTGTTTGTGTGTAATTGTGTGCACCAGAAGGGGGTCTTTTATGGCTGTAAAGACAAATGGCTAAATTTATCAGGCACAGGAAGGCCACTTTTGTCAAGTACTTTCACTCTGAAAGGCTGATAAGGCTAAATTAGAAGAGCTTGGTTTTAGGATTGAGTCTAAATGTAGTTATTATTAGCTTTACATGACACCAGCGGTTCCCAGACGTATTCAGCTCAACACCCCATCCTTACATCCATAACAAACTGACATATTTAAAGCTCATACTGTGAATAAGCCCCATATCATTTATTTATTTAGTGCACATAACCCAGTACTAGTGTGTTATTTTAAAAGATAAAATGTATAAGAATGAGTAGTGAATTTGGCATATGCTCTGGTTTACAACATTGAATCAAAGTGAACAAAATAACCACTAAGTAATCATTTATATCCATCCATCACAAACCGATTAGCTATTAGCTAGTTTGCCAACATTGTAAACTGCACCTTTAAATAATGAAACTGTTGGTATGAGGATAAAACCATGTGGTTCACAGTCACACTGAGTGTTATATATATAAAAAAATTGAGTTTTCACACACAACTGCTGTAAGTTTACAATAAGTGACGTCTTTGGTTCACTGCTAGCGACCGACTGAAGTGCACGCGTTTTTAACGAAGGCTTATCTTGGTGAAACTGAATAAAACAGCAGGTGAATGTTTTGGTCCATGTTTGTGGCCCAGAAATCAGTGCTGCATCATCCTCCATTTTCACCTGATGTAGCCAAGGAACACGTTTTCAGTCTGTGTCGAAGTTAAGAAAATAACGACAGAGGTTCTGAGAAAACGCTGTGAAGAAAACCTACTGCACTGCTTTGATCAGTGGAAGACCTGAACGCAGCGGCGTGTTGATCCGGAAGAGGGAAGACACTGAAAAATGTTTGTATTTTATGCAGTACTTTAACCCAGTAATTTACAGATGTTGCAAAGTTGCTGACTGTTATGCAATGACAAAGAATTACAACCTACCCAGGTGATTTTTACAGCACTAGTCTTGTTTTTCGTAGCCACACCTCACATGTCCCGTCATCGTCATGTACATGTGCTGCATCTGCCTCATACCTGAATGTGCATGTTGTTAATTCAGTTTATTGTGACTCGTCAGAAAGTTTGAATTCTGCAAAATGACTTTTCAAAACTGCACATAAAAAGAAACAGTGGCTCATTTAACTTTTTTTATTTCACGTCTATATTCGGTTCAGACAGGTGATTATCAGTCTCCAGCCACTGCAGTTTACTTCATTTCCAGTAGCAATAATTTGCATTTAGTTGTGGGTAAATCAAAAACACAGCTGGTGAATTCAAATCACTGTTTATTCTAGTACTGTAGCAGCTTTTGCCTCCAGTAAGAACTTTAAATACCCACCTCGAAAAGGATTAGGTATGATAAAAATGTATGTTCATACTGGCCATTTTGACCTGATATGCACAGGTCTAAGAGAGAATAACTATGACATCTGTAAAGCGATTACTCACTTGCTGAGTAAATCTTTGATGGCCCTTGATCACACTGGATATGCATAAATGTAAAACAGTCACGCAGTAAAAACTCTATCCGCGCTGTGTTTTAGTCCATTTTACTGACAAACTGCTTCTGTTCTGCTGCCTTTGCGTCACAGTCTGACACAGAATTCATGATACATTCTTTGCACCTCGTAAACTCTAAAATCTACATCATTTGGAAGGGAACAACACACTGACAGATGTAATGGTGCAGTGACGAACGCCTTCTAAATCCAGAAATCTATACGCAAATATTCAACATATGAATGTTTGGGTTGTTTTTTTTTTAAACCTTCCTGTTTTTGAATACTGAGGAGGAAGAAAATGCTTCCCTATATTTTTTTAGTCACATCAATTTCTAATTTAAGTTACAAAATAGAAAAATGCGGTTCCTTCTCGTTTACTGTTACCCAATATTACCAAACTGTTGTCTTCCTTTTGATCTGTCCTTACCCGTTAGTGTCATAAAAACAGTCTTTGTCAAAAGTCTTTATTTTGCATCGGATTCACCTAAAAACACTAGACCAGCTTAAACCTGGGCCCCGATGTTTAAAAATGTTCTTCACCACATGGAAAATTTTTTAAAAGTTCCAACCTCCAGTCACACAGATATTAAACACACGGACGATCTTACCAACACGGTGAACTTTCCACTGAGCAGCTCCGAGCGCAGAGGCTCCTCCTGTGGCTGGAGTCTGACGATTCCCTCTTTCAGACGGGTTTCCTGCAGAAAACACATCACAGCAGGTGAAGTCAGGCAGCAACAGGCCGAATTCCTCTCGGCGTGAACAATAGACCTACATGCCTCGCTTTCCTGCCAGGAGAATCCTCTCTGCAAGGTTTCCACTCTTTTTTTTTTTTTTCTTTTTTTAAACCCTCCACAGGTTTTGTGGGAGTTTTTTTGAACTCGTTTTGAGGTAAAGTCTGGGAGGTGACATTTTCATGTACCTCACCGCTGAGCTGTTCAGTTTAAAGTGCTTGAAAAGTCAGAAAGAGGCTGAGAGCACAGTCGCTAGAGTCAGAATATCAGGTGCGGATATGAGACAGGAGGCGTTCAGGGACATCAGGAGAACAGAGTCACAGACGTGCATGCAGAATGAAAGCGTAGTTTGAATCTATGTTCTTATTCAATTTTGTCTCATTATGACAGTTGTTTACCACACCTAACTGAAGTCCTTCTAAACATACCGTATCTACCCA
Organism: Pseudamia nigra; assembly: GCA_029823295.1. Lineage (NCBI taxonomy): Eukaryota > Metazoa > Chordata > Actinopteri > Kurtiformes > Apogonidae > Pseudamia > Pseudamia nigra. The sequence goes on from JAQQAE010001032.1 coordinate 11,875, forward strand.
ACTTAAACAAGTTGGGTCAAAGTGTACAACCCAAGTTCCAAAAAAGTTGGGATGCTCTGTAAAACGTTATCATACAATGATTTGTAAATCACAAACCCGTATTTTATTCCCAACATAAACAACATATCAAATGTTGAAACTGACGCGTGTCACCATTTCATAGGAAACACCAGCTCCTTTTAAATTTGATGACAGCAATACATCTAAAAAAAGTTGGAACAGTGGCAACAACAGGCTGGATACGCGTTTAACAACTGATTAGGTTAACTGTTAACAGGTGAACATGACTGGGTATAAAAAGGAGCATTTTAGAGATGCAGAGACTCTCAGATGTAAAGATGGGCAAAGGTTCACCAATCTGTGACAAACTGCGTCTAAAAATTGTCAAATAATTGTCTGTAGACGTACTGCAGGGGAGTCGTGAAAACCCGTGGAAAAAACACAACGTGAGCTGTCAGAAATTCCTACAGACCTTGAATGAAACACCGAGTGCAGACCAGGGTTGTGGATGCGTCTAGTTCCAGACTTCTCAATTTCCGGACCATGGTCCAAATCCGAACGGAACCACCAGTTGCTATGGAGCAGTGAAGTGTGGTCCAGGTGTCTGTTCACCAGCTGTTATGGCGAGTTATGGAATTACAGTAGTAATGGCTGCCTACACAGTGCTGCATGTGACACACTAACACATTACAGCATCACACACACGTGCTCGTCACCCATCATGCACTGGCACGTTTGGGCATTGAATGCAGCACGAGTCCAAGACAACTTTCCCATTGGGGACAATAAAGTATATTGTAGCGTATCATTCATTCTGGTTGATGGATTTACACGGAGCTGATGTCTGAATCTGGTTGTGAGTCACTAAAGTCATGTAAGTTAATGGTAGATGATGTCACTTTCAGAGTTATAGTTGGCAGAGTTTTAGCATGGAGTCATTTCTCTCCGTAAGACAAACCTCCAGTCGGTGTTTCTACTGAACGTGTAGATGAATCATCGGAGAACTTGGTGGGAGCCGTTGTCTTGTGTGTGAACATTTCCATTAGGATCCAGATGTGCCTGATTGAAAATGGTTAAAGTCAGACCCTTCATTTTCTGTGTTTCTGGAGAATTCTTAATCACTTTGAGACATTTCAACATACTACAGGTTGAAAAAGGTCCTCACTGTACCTTGCACATGTTTAAAATAAAACATGAATCTGTGTATTATTTGAATAGCGTAATATTGAATGCACAATAACAAGGTACGTTTATACATGTCACAAGGCCCAGTTTAATGTAAAACAATTTTATACAGTGTATAAAATACACGCCAGGGTCCTTGGCCTGAAAAATGCTTAAGACCCCTGGTACAGAGGCAGTGATTTGGCCTCATAAAACCTCCATCATGATGGTTCATTTATTTTGTGGGTTTGAATCCTAAATAACATATTAGAACACCACAGAAATATAACACAGGTCACTCGAGGTCAGGGAAATGCTGCTTCAGGGCTTCATTTCCATGCAGGACACGGCAGAATGACGAGAAAAACTGGAGGAAGTTTTCATGTATAGCACACATAAATATGGATTTTTTTTACGTTGCTTTTCTTAGGTGGTAAAAAAAAATTCAAACCAAACTCTTTCATTCTTCCTGGTCAACAGACACACACACACACACACACACACACAACTGATGTAAGTTTTCAATAAGTGACGTCTTTAGTTCACCGATAGCTACTGACTGAAATGCATGTATTGGTAACAAACACAGATGCACATTTCCTTTTGTCAAATTTCTGAAAACTCACTTTAAAAGTGCACTGCACTGATTTGATCAGTGGAAGACCTAAATGACGCCGAAGGAGAGGATACTGAAGGAGAAAGACACTGAAAAATGTTTTAAAAAACTGTATGGTTATTCTGTCTTTGATGCCTGCAACAGGTTTCTAAAAAATTAACAAATTAATCTATAAAATGATTACACATTTTGGGGGGCTGGGAGGGTTCTTTAGACCTAAAAGCTACATTTAGTGATTTTGCTGCAAATTTACAAGTAAATACATAAAAAATTAGTAAGCCATCTACATTTCCAAAGTGAATCATACATTTAATGTCTCTTTTGGGAGGATAAATGCTCATATCTGACATTAAGATATGAGAATGAAATCTACACCTCCAACTTCTGCCTGATTTTCATCCAGGACTGTATCATACATCTTATCTAATAAATACATACATAGGTTGTAGTGCTTTTTTCATAAAAAGGTCTAAGGCTGTTTATTTCATTGTACTTGAGATGCTTCATATTTTATGTATGACGGTAATTGAAATGCAATCATTTTGAACCCGCTTTCAGTGGTTCAAAACAAAAAACACTTTTTTGGCACGGCATCCTACTCACACTACCAGCCTCTTTTGTCTGCCAGCTTGTTCTGTTTGTACGCTGCAGACTGAACAAAGAGTGGAAACTTTCCACTTTAGTTTGTTCTGACAAATTACTTGTAGCTGCCTCCGTTCCACTGCTGATGCAGCGTTAAAGCGAGTTAAATGAACTGTGGCGTGGCAGGGGACACTAATCCGGCTCAAAGTCACATTTTGGGCGTTCAAATCATCCATTCACTGCACGGATACAAAGCCTTCTGAACTGACTTAACGACGGTTTATTCAACTCTCAAACGGTCAGAGTAAAGGAGTGTTTAAGTTTTCACCCAAAAATGTGAAAAAAAAAAAATCGTGATAAACTGTCACAACTCCTTATTCTAATGCATTTTAGTTTAAATGAAAGATTTACTTTGACGTATACGTTTTATTAAAGACAGTGTAGCTATATAATATTTAATTTTCTGTCGGTCAGCGTCATTTTATTAGAAAATACAGTCATTCCTCAAATTCGGGTCTGTTACATGAATGGAAATAATTTAGACGAGGGCAGTTAAGGACTAAAAATGACTAAAATCATTGGAAAAAAAAAGATTTTTAACACCTGTCCGAAGGAAAGTGTGTGTGCATTGCTTATATGGCGGCCATCTGCCTGGACTGGCTGGTGTTGGTGGACAGAGGAGAGACAAAAGAAAAGAGTAGCGATAGAACATCAGACAGACACCGGGTGGCGTCGACAGACACTAGAAACATGTGGATATTCAGTCAACTACCCCTGTTTGATAAACTAAACTCAAGGGATTTAATAACACACCACTATTTTTGGCCCGACTTTGGAAGAGTTTTTCTTAATTAATAAAACTAGTTGCACAGGTGCATGTATCGTTTCCTTTATGACAATTCCCAACATGTGGAATTTGGTCACACCTGAATGATTATTGTGGGTAGTTCCGAGTCTCAAAACACTTTTGGGGAAGAACTCACAATCCCGAAGGACTACTCCTATGTGAAACACACAACATTTGTAAGAATGTCAAAACTGGGGCAACCTGACTGGGATCGTGCCACTGGAATGCTGGAAGCAGGGCCGAACACCAGACAAGTCGCCTGAGCAGTAAATGTCCATCATTCCACAACAGTGCGGTTGCACCAGCATTATTTGTCCAGAGGAACAACAGCAGACCAACCAACCAACCTGGTCAACAATGTGTAACAACCAGAACCCAGGAACCATGGATCCACCTCAGAAACAGGGTCTGATCAATCACCATTACAGTAGCAGAGACTATTGGCACACAATAGATTAGTAGATGTAAAGACATAAACTTACATTTCATGATGTTTTTGTGTGTGTGTGTGTGTGTGTGTGTGTGTGTGTGTGTAAACAGCATATGTTTCTTGATCTTTTTGGTCCTTTTTTGTTTGTTTGAGGAACAATATATGAGTGGTCAATTGCGTCTGATTTTACAAATGAATGTAGTGCCACGTTACTAAACCCCTTGAGTATATGTTTGAAGATATCACAAATTTCTGTGTACTTAATTTTTTTCATCCTGACCACGTAAACCTTGCCTTATATACTCCTTATCAACCAAGTTACCTTTTAAAAATCACCTTGTTTTTTCAGTGAGATTAAGCCTTTTTCACTACATCCATATGATTTCTGTTCACGTGGCACTTCCTGAAATTGAGGACTGGCTGTGCATTTTCAATTAATGTTGATACTGACTGGACACAAAATATGAAACACCTCATTTCCATATTGTCAACAATGAATTACAAGTCAAAGCGAATTTTACCATAATTTCCAAATTTGTCGGACGTGGGATTATAAACGTGAACCATTATTCCCTCCTTAATTTTTTAAAGTTAATAATTTTTCTCCATTTGCTAATGAATTGACACATACACAGTCATCACTGGGTTGTTACATCACTGTGCTCAAACGCCACCTGTTTTGTTCTCAGCTGCTACTCAGACCCTGCATATACATTTACATATAGCTGCTATAAATACCGCAGTGTGTGTGTTTTACATGGGGGGGGGGGCTAATGTACATGCAGTATGAAACGAGCAGGAAGCAAAAACCAGAAGATCAGCAATGTTCAGTGGCAACATGCAGACGTTATTTAATACACCCTTATAAACAACTAAACAAACATGTACAAGGGCATAGATTTAGCCAAATATGTATAAAACTCCCGGTTGTATTTATATTTTTTCATGTCCAACCGCTTTGTTTAACTGTCAGCCGTATTACACAATGTCAAACGTTTGGCATTTTGCAGCAGAAGCAGAAAAACGGAGAACGAGTTTTTCCTTCTCTGATTTTTCTCTCCCTTCAACTGAGGACGTTTGATTCGCAGGACTGTGTGCCCTCATACTGCTTCGTATCATTACTGTATTCCATACAGAACTGGATTTGCCAAATAAGACAGGATCGTTTGATTATTTTGTTTTTTTTTACATTTTGCTGTATTTTATTACTTCTCGTCCATTTCTGCCACCTCAATGATTTTTCTTCTATTGTCTTCTACATTTCTGTCGGTTAATTATTTCATTTCCTACATTGATCATTATGTTCATTTGGATTATAATTTCATTTATTTGTTGCCCAGTGTTTTTCCTTTATTTCTATTATTTTCAACATTCCACATGAACACTGAAGACACCGAAACTGAAAGAAAATATAAAAGTTTAATCCTCTTAAGCCCCAGCCTCCAGTTACGCCTCTTTTATTCTCCTGTTTAGTTTGATGTGCAGTATGACTATATTTTTACGGGGTTAGTGCAGTGTTTTATGCTTTTTGCTCTAGGGTTTTTAGAACAACCCAGAATGTGTTTAATACTTTTTTTAAATAATACTTTTATTATCATTTTCAAATGAAATCCACAACCACAAAAAATACCCTCATCCAGAACCTGCACTTGTCACACACAGGTCATAAATAACCATAGAAAAGTCCAAGTATTACAAAGAGGATTCTAGGCGTCTTCCCATTTTCGTTGATATTTTAACTTCTTATATCGCAGCTTCTCCATATGAATAACCGAGACCCGTCTGTGAGGCCATTTCCTGAAACATGGTCAAATTGATGTCTTACAATCTGTGAAAATCTGTTTTTTAGCGACCACTGTGCCCATCAATAGGGCTGTTTGGATGTGTGAGGGGAGATTTTTATACTTTAAATAACAGTTTGAGAAGTAGCTCCATCTAGTTCTGATGACAGCATTGCATCTTCGTCAGATTCAAGAGGAATGGCTTCCAAAGCACAGGTCACCAGTTAATCTGTGCCATTTCTTGCCTTCTTAATGTGCTTTAGCCCCTCAACAGTCTTGTGCAGAGCATGGGTGGGTTTAGGGTCAACAGCATTACTGGTGCCACTACAACTACTGTACAAATCCATATCACGGTAAGAAGCAGTCGAGAGAAAAGACAGTCCATCATTACACTAAGAAATGGACAGTTGATCTGAAAAATCTCAAGAACTTTGAATGTGTGCCCCAAAACCAACAAACACAATGATGAAGCCGACTCTCATGAGGAAACATCACACGGGAGGAAGACCAAGAGCTACATCTGCTGCAGAGGATAGCTTTATTAGAATTACTAATAAAAATAAAAAAAAAAAAAAAACAGCACCTCAGGTAGCATTTGATGGTTTTAAATCTCATGAGTGAATTCAGAACCATTAAAGCTAAATGTGTCTTCTCTGGACGAGCTAAATATAAAACATGTTCTGTGTTGTTTAACACTTTTTTCCATATTTCAATATTAATGCACGATGTTGAAAAAAAAAAAGAAAAAAAAAAAAAACACCGAAGGAGAAATGTGTCCAAACTTTTGACTCGTGATACATCTCTTGCCTGAGGACAGAAAATCTGGTCCGTGAAAAGCATCTGGTACATTTAACCCTTTCTGTGCCTGGATTAGAAAAGGCATATTTAACACTTTATTACAAAAGCTACTCTGAAACATTATCTATGATCTTGGGGGAAACAAAAAAAAAAAGACATGCATCCCCTTGACAAACAAAATAGTTGATTCTGTGGAAATAATAGATTTATAGGACACAAGAAAAGGTTTTTGGAAAGCGGAGAACATTGTTCCAGTGTAGGCGTCAGAAAGTCTGAGGCTGGTACGTTTCCAAATGGAGCGTTTTGAAAAGTGGAAACTGTTTATTAAAAAAAATGAGTGACAACAGGCAGCAAATTTCACTTTGCTCTTTTGGCCTATTCTTTCTAAAATGTTTGAGGACATACAGTAATTGTGGACTTGGTTGGATTTAGTTGGATGGATTTGAACACTGTCATTAAACATTAAATTCCACTAAGTGCCAAATAAATTCTTCATCACATGAGCAGAAAATTATCAAAATAAACCCAAAACAATTAATAAAATGATCAAAAACAGTCCACAAAATAAACAAAAATGAATGAAACAATTAATAAAATGAACAAAATAATCAAGAAAATGAGCTTAAAAAAAAAAAGAAAAGAAAAAAAAGAATAAACTAATCCAATGACGAAAAACCTTTGCAACAGGTAGGAAATGACTGGTTAAACGAAATTTTAAAAAGTACATTTAAAATGTTTTACTGAGGATGACAAATGCTCATGTTACTCATATTGATTCCACTGAAACAACATGAGATACATGAGATGTGACATATGATACATCATGTGCTGCTGCTCACAACAGTGGATCAAACCAAATAGGAACTAAATGAACAACATCAGCAAAATGACCAAAGTAATTCACAAGACAAATAAAAATGGAGTGAATAAAAACTATCAACAAATTAACAAAAATTACAAAAAAGAAACCACAACGAATAAAAATATCGGCACTAGCAAACTGAAGAAAAAAAAAATTCTACAGCTCATGAAGGTTTTTACAGGGGGCAACAACTACTGAAATAAATGAACAAAATAATCAACACAAAGAACAAAAACTACAACAAAATAAGAGGAAAATGGACAAAACTGACTAATATTGATCCGAGATTATACTGTACATCATATGCTACCGTATAAATAAATAAAACTGAACAAAAATAAGCACAGAATGAAGAAAACCTGGGAAAAAAAAATAAGATGAACAAAACTGAACCAAGCAAGTTGTTAAAAATTGAGAAAAATTTGAAAAAACAAAATAATCGTAAAAAGTTAATAAAAATTTTGAAAAAAAAAAAAAAAGCCTACATTTTCATGCTGCTGGTTAAAAAGTACATTTATTTTATTGTTTTACTGGGGGGAGACAAATACATATTACTAATACTGATCCCCCGAAAATCGTACATCACATGCCGTCATTCCCAAATGAAACAAAATAAGCTCTAAATGAGCAGGGACATAACAAAACGAAAACAAACTCAATAAAATGAACAAAAATGGTCAAAAATCACCCCCAATCATTGACCCCTGAACTCCACACCCATGTGATCTGCCCAGCGTCTCCTTACCCTGTAGCTGTGGAAAAGCTCGATGGCTCGCAGGACGTCAAACTTGCGCGCCATGAGGAACTTGACAGCCAATTCCCTGGACAACGGCGACACTCCGTGCTGACTGGTCCACTTGTTGATCTCGTCCAGAAACTGCCTGGTCGCCTGAAACACACGTACAGATGTGGTCACAAACGGCCATAATGGAAGGATCAGGGAGGAAGGAAGTGAAACGGAGCTTTAAACTGGATGCATCCTCTGAGGAAGCGCCATCCACGGCCTTGGTTTTATGGCCTGGTGAGGTGTGTTTGATCGCGCGGTGACGGGAGGCCTGCTCTCGCTGACTGTGTGTTCGACGTGGAAACACACGGAAACAGCAATTTGTGCAGTTTTGCGCAAGTTCTGCAATTTTGTTTGTACATGTTCCATGGGGAAAAAAAAATCCAGCACGTGGTCGAGCTAAAAAAAAAAAAAAAAAAAAAACGTTGGAAAAGAAAATGGTCAGTTTTGTCTCAAAACAGACACAGCTTTTGATAAATTGAATGTTTGAGTGCGAGAGGTGAGGCGAAGGAATCCTGCTGAACTGGTGTCTGATATGCGGTTGCAAAAACGACACAGGTAGATGTTGAAATCAAACCTTTAAGTCACTGTTCACTGGAAACAAAATGACACTTGCGACAAATGCAATAGAAAAGTGACGCAGTGTTTAACATGACACAGATCTGATTCATCATCCTAGCCTTTTTTATTTTTATTTTTTGTGTTCTTCTAAATTTGCCCCCAGATTGTGATGGTAAAGCATGTAAAAGCGGTTTTATGATGAGGGAGAAGTTAATTAGGATCATGTGAAATCTGGAAAAAGGATCCCAGAAGAGGAAAGCAGAGCAGGAAAGAACTAAATGTAGCGCTCGTGTTATGATGGATGACAAATGGCCACGACGCAGCAATTAGAGCCCGTGTCCACAGGGAGCGTTTTTAACACCAGCAACGTCGCGTATCCATTCAAATCCTAGGAGTTCCATAGGATTTGACTAGTGTCATAATGTTTTCAGTGTTAAGGCACCCTCAGCACACAGTGAAGGCATTTTAAAATTCAGTCTTTACAACAGAGCGATGCTTGTCAATGGCTGCTCACTCGCCAACCAATGAAAATTATGAAGGGGTGGGACCTAGGAAGAAAACAGGAGAAACTTCTCGACAACATCAAGGGAGACTGACCCCCCCCCCCCAAACTGAAGCAGACACTGACTGTGTACATGTCCAAAATCATCAGATCAAATGTTTATTTTAAAATCAATTATATTCTTGCCTGACAAGACCTTAATCCAACATTTCATGAGCTACAAATATTAGTATTTCTAAATGTGGACCTTTTAGGAGTACCATTACAATCACTGCCAAAGGACGAGTGACCTGTGCAGAACCACAGTAACAAAACACTGGGCAGTAGTAGTAGAGGGTGCAGCGGACCCTAAAAGCCCTGTGGACACACACCCCTACCCCTGACTCAACAGGTTCAGTTGATATTTCGTTTCCTATTGGTTACATTTCATTTATTTTCATTGGGATTTTGTCATAGACAAGTGTCGTTTATATTGAAGTAAGGAGCTCGAGGTCAGGAACTAGTTTTACTTCAAAGCACCTGAGTCTGGAAATAAGTACAGCATCATCTAGTACAGGGATCTGTGACGTGTGGCTCCAGGGCCATGTGGCTCTTTAGTAATGGTTTCTTGTCCAGTATTTTGATCGTTAGTTGTGACCTTCTAAAGATTTTAGTGTTGTGTTTGCTTGTGACCAAGTTGTCAGGCAGTAACTGATGTGTGACATTTTGGCTGCCGGCAATGACAAGTTTGACCTATGAAAACGGAAATTGGAGACAATGAATTTGACTCGAGTGCAGAGCCTGTTCACCTGGGATTTAACGTTAGTTTAGAGCCTATTAAGACCCCAAGGAATTTATATTGTGGTACAACTTGTATTCCATCTCCTGACACATGAACATGAGACTGAAAATGAACAAAATATACAAAAATAATAAATCAACTGAATGAAAATGGATAAAAAAACCAAAATCAACAAAAAGCTCAACAAATAAGCGATAAATAAATGAACATAATGGTCAAGTAAGTGAGTATAAACAAGAAAATGAACAAATAAAAAATAATGAATGAAATAACCACAAAATAATCTAGAAATGAAACCTTTTGCAAAAATGAATAAAACAAGCTGCAAAATGAACAACAAATTAGCACAGCTGAACAAAATAATCACTAAATCTTAGAAAAAAAAAATGAACAAACCATCAAGGGAATGAAAAACCAATTAAACCGTTGTTCTGATTTGTACCAGTTACTTTTCCAGCTCTTTGTTGCCCCTGTCCCAACTTTTTTGAGATGTGTTACTAACATCAATGTCAACATGAGCTAAAATTTTCCACAAAAGAGTAAAAATGTCTCCGTTTCAACATCTGGTATGTTGTTCATGTTTTATCCATCCATCATTTTATGCTCATCCTGGTCCGTTCCCAGACCAGCTGAGAGACCGGGTCCCCCAGCGTGTCCTGGGTCTGCCCCAGGGCCTCCCTGCAGTAGGAGCTAGTCTTGGCACCCGGGGATTGGACCTCCCAGGCCCCAGCTTTTCAGCTGCCACCCAAACCACACTGCACCGGACCCGTACCACCCTTCCTGCCCACAGTAAGGCATAATCATAAGGGTCTTCTGAGTCACTCTTAGTCTGACCTGTCACCTACGACCTTTGCCTTGGGAGACCCCACCAGGGGCGAATTGCCCCCCGACAACATAGCGCCTAGAACACTCAGGCACACAAATCCCTCCACCGCGACAAGGTGGGATTCAAGACGGTGATTCGTGTCCTGTTGGGAATAAAATATGGGTTTATGAGATTTGAAAACCATTGTATTCCATTTTTATTTACATGTCGACTTTTTTTTGGAATTGGAGTTGTATTAGGCTGCAAGAAAAGATGGTCTCCAGAGTTTAAGCGAATTTACAATATGAACACAACTTTCAACTCAATTCAAATCCAAACATATGCCACAGGATGTAATAAAAAAAAAAGAAGTTATGATAAATTCTCTTCCAGCCATCTTGCATATGCATTGAGCCAACAGACTCTGAAGAGCTTCCTGTCCTCCCCCCCCACCCAACCCACAGTGGCCAAAGAGTTAGCGAGTCAACACCCGGTGAATCGTCAAAAGGCAACAGAGGAGGCAATGAAAGCTTTAAACACAGGGTTCCGCTTCTCTGGTCCGGCACAGCGGCGGCGGGGCGTGCATGGGAGACAGGAAGTCAAGTTCTGGGAGTGTGTGGCTCTTTAGGAATACAAAACGATCAGTGACAGGATGCCACTGTCTCTGCTCAGGAAAGCCGGGGCTTTAACATGCAGAGGATGAGGATGACAGAGCAGCACCTGACCGTCAGCAGGTCATTTTATACTCAACTGTCGCTACATTCATGTGCACAGTTTGAGCATGAGAGCAGATGGAGTTTTAATGTGTGACATTTCATTATACAGCTGAGGTCAAAATTAGAATCCTTTGAAATTTTCATTGTTTTCACTCTTTACTTTTTACCCCAGTTCTGAATATTTTCTGTATATTCTGTCTAGTTATTTTTACCTCTGCCAAGGATGTTATGTATTTGTATGAATTTGGATAAAATTTTCACAATTGGTCCTTGTGTCATTTCTGACCCATCAATTAGATTCTGGGAGTGATGTGGTTCATCATCGGGAAGATTTTTAGTTCATATATTTTAGAATCTTATTTATTGGAGAGTTTACTGCTAGCAGTTTTATGTTGCATTTCAAATGTTATTAAAGCTGTTCTTGTTCACACAAAACATAAGCAGTTTTATGTTTTGCATTTTGTTCCCTTGCTGTGCAGAAAAAGAACCAAATTGTGACTTTAAAACCGAGGTGCAACTGAGCAATTGGGAGATTCACTTTGTCCTCTGCAGTGCCATATGGTCCTAAAATATATTGGATTTTATTTCACCGTGCAATAACGTCTGACTTTTTGTTCGGGCCATCTTCAGGTGTCTCCAAGTACATTTACTCCTTTATATATACTTACGTACTTTTTTAAAACCTACTTTAAAAGACCGGTTGGTCAGTGGACTACTTTTGACTCTTAGTTACATTTATGATTAAAAAAAAAAGTTTTGCATTTGTTCACAACTAACTGAGTAGGAGAAAAAAAAAGGTTGTTTAAAAAAATTACAAAATAAATTCAAATAAAAAAAATAATAATCAAGGACACTGAGGAATAAAGTAGGAAACAAAATGAGCACAACTTTACAAACATAAGCCAAAAATAGGAACTAAATAAGAAACAAAATAAAGAAAACAAGATGCTCATCATAAATAACAAAATGAACAAACTGAGCAACAAAGTAAACAAAAAATGAACAAAATAAGCAAGAAAATTCAAAAAAGATAAACAAAACAATAATCAACAAACTAAACAAACTCAAGAAAACAAAATAGTATAATAAAATTGACATAATAAGCAACAAAAGGAACAAAATGAGCCAGAAAGGAAAATAATCAACTTCACACAAATACAAGTGAAAAACTAAACCAAAAATAAATAAATAGAAACAAAATGAGCAAAACTAAAATCTAAATAATCAACTAGGTTAAAAAATGAATAGAACTGAGCAAAAATCATCAACAAAATAATAAAGGAAATAAAACAAAAATGACCTAAACCCAATATATGAGGCTGTAATAAATTCCAAATCATGAAGTTATTCACAACTTGAGCATTTTTTTGGAGATATTCTTTTACTCCAGCATTTATGATTGAGTACAGTGGTGCCCGGGTAACGAATGCTTCTACTAACAAAATTTTCAGGTAATGAATAAAACCATTGACAAAAATTGTGTCCTGGCTAACGAAAATTATTTGGGTTCCAAATTTCGTTTCATGGAAAGATTCAGGTTACAAATTGAGGAATTCAGGTTACGAATTTTTATAATGCCAAGGACTTAACTTCCGGGTCCATCTCGGCCAAGTTAAACATCAACGTGAACTCTATGCTGTATATTTGCCTTTTTTCACCTAAATGACTGCTTCATTTTGTGTTTTTCATCATGGGACCTAAGCGATATGGCGTCTCTGTCTCATCCTCCTCTGGTAAGTGTCTTTATAAATCAATAAATGTGCACGTACTGGTGTGTAATACATACTTTACATGGGAGTTTTCGTGGGTCCAGAACGGATTAATTGGTTTTACATGTATCCCTATGGAAAAACTCGCTCCGGCTAATGAAGGATTCACCCAAAGAACGTGACACTGGAACAGATTAAATTTGTTAGCCTTGGCACCACTGTACTTCTACTTGAGTTACAAGACTTAGAAAGTAATAATCTACTTGAGTATTGCTTGTGTGTACTTCTACACACCACTGGCCGTCTTATACTCTGCGATCTGTCGCTTTTATCTAATGTGGGTCATCTCCTCTTCGTTGCCACGGTGCGAATCCTTCAGCGTGAGCCAAAGACAACTTCCTGTCCGATCGCCGTCAGGTACACTCGGGTTTCCAGGATTTCAATAGTCTGACAGCTGCTCTTTCTCTCTTGGCCTTTTAAGGACAGCCTGCCAACTCCAAGCAGTGACCCTCTGTTCCTGGAGAAACCAGTCTTGTTTGGTTTTTCTGCACTAGGGGCCATATCTGCAAGAGTGGAATTTGAGGACGGACCAGTTTGTTTTCTTGATAGCACGGCGGACTTATTCGATTCCTGACGGAGGCATAAATATTTACCTGACTTACTCCGGTTCTGACATGGCCAGTAGATTTTAATTTAATGCTCTTCACTACTAATCTGAGAACACATCATTCTATCCTGATGGGAATCTAAATACACTGAGGGGTGTTTGGAAATGTGAAGTCGTCAGTGATTCAGCTGTTTTCGTGGTGTCAGTTCGGCTGTGGTGGAATGCTGACTGCACAAGTGGTTTCCAGTCGTCCAGTGAACAGTAGATATTACATAATCCTCCTGCTGTCAGGGATATTCATTGACGGTCAGGATATCGATAAGTGCTTTGTGGGGTTCGGTGAATGGAAATCTGCTCCACAACAGGCTGGAAGTTATGACTCAGTCCCATTTGTGATGCAAGCACCACAAATAGGTGCTTTAATAAAATGTAAAGCCATCGCAAAACACACTTTTGACAACTAGTAACAAAGAAAGAAATGTGGATTACGATAGCTTTTGTTCATACTGTGATGGGGAAATTTACATTTACAGCAGCAAAAGGTGCGAGGGTAATAGTACAATCTAAAAGGTAAAGGTAAGAGCAGCAAAACACCATGTACAAAAAGTGAAAAATATATACAGTCAACAGCTGGCGTATTCAAGTCGCTTTTCCATAAAACGATATAATTTAGAGGTATGTGCAGAATGAACAGATGGGTATAGTAGTGAAATGAAGCTTAAAGCGACTAATGCTCATAACTTGTGCTCCAAGTTTGTCAAACAGCACCATTCTTAAAAAACACACATTCCATGCTTTTGCACCATATTTGGAGCGAGTAAACCAGGCAGCACAGTGTGGTCAGAAGGTGGTGCTAAAAGCTGCACTGCACATCCCTCTAATGAGCACAGTAGAAGAAGTTGCACTTCCTGCCCTGAGTCCCATCATTGTGTTTTTTTCCATGGGTGATACAAGGATATTTTCATTTCCTCATCAGTTCATGACTCATGTTTTCCCATTTAAACAGGATTTCTGGGAAGATGTTGCAAACACCTCATCACTCACGCGAGTTAAATGTTCACTGCTTTAGGATTTACTTGAAAAAAATTCCCATTATGCACATTTAGTCTTTTGTGAGAAATTAAAAAACACCTTTAACTAGAAAGCACTCAGAGCGCAGACCTCTGCCAAGCAGCTTATTTTCCCCCATAATGTGATTTACACTGAACCTACATTTATTTTATGTGGATTATTAGATTCTTTGACCATGAAAAACACCCACAGCATTTGGAATTACATTCATATCACAAATGGTTATTCACAAAAATCGATATTTTCATCATGATGATTTTCTTCTGGATCTAGCTCCATAACTACTGAAGACACATAAAATCCATTTGCATCTGTTGAGTCTCAGCTACAGTTTAGTGTCAGTAGCATTTCTGTACCTTTATTTCCTTACAGTGCCAAATAAATTCACCTGTTTCGGATCACAATATTCGAAATACTGTCAGGATCTGAATAAATCTATGCAATATTGTAGACCCTGTGGTGAACAAGAGTATTTTTTTGCGTTGGCATTGGGCACTTATTGTGGAGTTACATGCAAAAATGCTGAAATTGGCCCCATCAATGACAAAGTAACCTTCAAAAATTTCCTGGATCCAGATGGTGATCCAGATCACTCCCAAAAATCTAAATCCATTTCCAACCTATCCTGAAATTTTCAATCGAAATCTATTCATGACTGAGTTATCCTGTTAAAATAGACAAACGGGACAAAAACATAACCTCCTCAGCGGAGGTAACAAGTAAAAAAAAAAAAAAAAAACCTTTGTTGCAAATTTTGGAAACTCATTAGAATTTGGTTATTTGCATCAAAATTTCCTCAACATCATTTAACACTCTTGAGGAAGCATCCAACAAAGCCAATTTATGGCCATAAAAATCCGACTACTGGGACTAATCAGGTAATTATCACATCTGAAGCGTTTTACATGCACTTTGGAAATGCGATAAACCTGGTTTACACATTTTTCGGTAAATTACCGGTGCATATGCATGTTGTGATATAAGGCTCAAACGTCCTCGAAACACCTGGCCGTGTTGAACATTGTAACACCTACGGTCTTAGTGTTCGTTGTCCTAATGTGAGAGCCAATAGGCTTCACACTGCTGCCGTCCTTGGTTTATACTCCACAAGGAGAAAACAATGACAGGCCTTTGAAAATTACACTTAGTTTTTTTTCCTTTTTTTTTAAACGCGTGTAGCTGATTATAAATATACAGTACATGCATGAAGGCACTGGATAATTGGGGAGAAAATCTAGGTGTGTTAATCAAATTTCTGTGATATGTGATGTTAATTAGACTAGAAAGTACTCGAGCAGCGCAGACCTCTGTCAAGGCAGCTCATTTCTCCATATGACATTATTAGGTCCTGTATCCACAGGGAGCGTTTTTAGTGCTGCAATGGTCCACGTGTTGTA
>JAQQAE010001033.1:0-27884 GCA_029823295.1 Pseudamia nigra
CATATGAAGAAGACAGGAGATTGTTGTCACATGTACTACACAGACAGTACTTGTCAGAAATTTCTGCAGCTCCTTCAATGTTGCGGTCTGCCTCTTGGCAGCCTCCCTGACTAGTTTTCTTCTCATCATCAATTTTGGATAGACATCCTGTTCTTGGTAATGTCACTGTTGTGCATTATTTTCTCCACTGGACAATGACTGTCTTCACTGTGTTCCATGGTATATTTAATTCCTTGGAAATTCTTTTGTATTCTTTTGAGATCCCTTTGATGCTTTGGTGTGTGCTGACTCTGGTAACTGGTTAAATCCGAACACAGCCACATACCCAGTAATAAGAGGGTGTGTACACTTATGCAGCCTCATTATCTCAGCTGTTTATTTTTAATTCACCTCCCTGAAACATTTCAGTTTGTTTTTCAATTGCGTTGTACAGGTTATAGGTCACATTAAAAGTGAAAAAAAGTTGTGAACTTATATATCTTGGTGTCAATTTTTGACATCACAAAAACCTGGCATTTGAACAGGTGTGTGTAGACTTTTTATATCCACTGTATACAGTATATATTTGACTGTAAATGTGAAACAGAAAATATATAAAAATGACAATTTAATTTATTTGGTTAATTCTGATTTAAATATGTGAATGCCGACATACACTGGCAATAAAGCAATATAGAAATGAAAAAGAAAATGAGAAAAATAATATGCAAATTCAAGAATAAATGAACAAAAAAATAAAAAATAGCAAGGAAAATAAACCAAAAAATTATCACAATGAACAAAACAGCATCATAAATTACAAAGTGACCTAAAATGAAGAAAATAATTGACAAAACTAGCAAAAATAAACAAAATATTTGAAAAAAAATTGCATTTTTTAAAAGTACACTGTATATAAATTACTAAACATAATTACAAAATTAACAAAAATTAACAAAATAATTCTTAAATTAACCAAAAACTGAACAGAATATTCTACAATATCCATATTTCCAAAAAAATTAAAAAATAAAAAATTAAATCTGTGGCGATTAGGATGTGTCAAATCCAGTTTTAATACCTTTTAATGTCTTTTAAGACTTTATTTCCGAGAACATTTTAAACTTTTTAAGGCCCTCTAAGGACTTAACATAAACAACTGTCAAAAACCACCGTCCTTTTGCTTTCTTCTTCAAAAAGCAGTGGCCCACGCCTCCTGATATTCACCCTGTTCACTTAAAATAGGGTCTAAATCCTCACCTCTATCATCATGGGCTTGCCAACATGTTCTGCAGTGGGTGAGCCGTAGAGCACCCCGTCGCTGTGTGGGGTCCTCTGGATGTAGCGCAGCCAACCTGGCCGGTCGGGGTAGCCCATCAGGTTGGTGTTGAAAGTGATGGGGTCATTACTGGCATCACCTGGAGGCGGAGGCAGGACAGATCAGATGGTCTGTCACGGATCAGTGCTAATTCAGTAATATACACTGAATGCAACAGCTACATATACAGAAGGACCATTTTATTACTGTTCCTCAGTGAAACAAATCAACCGTGTTGTACCTGACTTTGGATAAGGGGGGAACTCTCCTTTAAAGTACTCTCTCTCCAGCACGTGGACAAACAGCACTCCAGCAGATGGGTAGACGTTCCGGTCTGCGTGCGACCTCGACAAGATGGTGACCACTGAAGCACACAACAAGAATAAAAAGAACTCAGCTCCTAATTGCACACAGATTCCCTTTGTGTATGTTATTTATCATTAATGGCAGAAGCACTGACTGTGAGAGACTCTGTTATTACATGTAATGAAGCAAAGGTTTAGGTTACTCATACAGCAGTAGCAAATCTATGAATACAACAGGGGGGGATCTTCAATTTTCTCACTATCACAACCTGTTTTATGTGGGATTTTACTACATCATTGATTTTAAATGAGCTATATCAACTCAGCTATGTTCATTAAGGTCATAATCTTGGTCATTCTTGATCAATATGGTGACAAATTTTGTATTCTTATAATAATCTGATTTTTTTGTTCATATAGTTGTGTACTTGCTATGCAAAACATAAAAGGAACACATTATCAACGCATTATTTTTCTTCTTATTCTTCTTCCGTACAAATTTTGTAACATGCTGTATCTCGTCACAGGGCTTTGAGAAAACCCTCCCAAATCATATGTCAAAAGCTGCCTAAATTCTGGGAATAGTGTCCCATCATACAGTTTTGTGATTCATGTAACGGCAAAAAAAAAAAAAAAATCACCATTCATTTCCAATGGGAAAAAGTTGAAAAAAAAATCATAAAACACACCCCAGTTCAGAGCCACACAACTTTATCATCCTTAACATATGAGCAAGGTTGAATTGATTATGACTTTTTTTATGCCAATCAGTATTTTGATATTTGTTACTTGGTAAGTGATTTTCAGACTTCTTTTGAGTTTACTGTGAGTCAATGGGACAGAATGTCTGTGAGCTAGAGTGGGAGTCTGACAGTAGAGAAAGGCTCTGGAATTACCCCAAAATGCTCTGCTTAGACTGCAACTGCTCTTAAACTGCCCACTGATGAAAGGCACCACATATGATAAGAAAGGGGCACAATGAAAAGCGATCACCAAAGCAGTCACTTTGCACATCGCTAAAGATACATACCCAAATATACAGAGGAAAAGACTGGGTTCATCCACTTGCTACAAACTTTTGACCCCATATGTGCTACCAAGCTGTAAGTATTTTGCTGAAGTTGCCTTTCCCCATCATCTCTGTCACTTGTACATTCGTTTTCTTTAAAAAGTAGGAAAAAAAAATCATAAATTGAAGTTTTTGTGAAAAAATTGGAGATTGTATTTTTTAGGCCATATTGCCCAGCCCCACTAGAAATGTAGCCACAATTGTCTAGTTTCAGAAAATGTGCTCACCAAAACACTGTGACTCACACAATTTATATGATCAGGGTCTGAATGACAGACAACAAGTCCAGTCAACTGCCGCACTGAAACTTATAAGTTAAAGCAGGCATGTCTGTTCCTCTCTACAACCCCTTACTTTTTTAATTTGCTCTGTGTGACTCATTTTCTACTGAACCTACAGTACATACAAATTATATCAGATTGTACAGACCAAAGGTCAGTGACCAGGGCTGTTCAGTGAGTCCAGTGCGGAAGTAACTTTAACTCCCACCGCTTAGGGAACTGATTGTCCGGCTCCAAGAAGCTTTTTCCCATAGAGATACATGTGATTCTATCTGAAAATACTCAGCAAATTTTTTTCAAGTGTCATCATGGTCTCAAACGTTTTATTTGGACCCTCTAATAAGTAACGTGATGGTCCATCTTTAACTTTTTGCTAAGTTATTAAGATATTACAGCAAATAATCCAACAAATGACTGCCGTGCTGTGGTTTGATTGACATGTCGTTACAGTAGCAGCTCACTGGTGAAATTGGACCTATTCGGACTTTCACATCTTCTATTTATTCAATTCGTTCATAGTTATACAGTACATGAGTTACACTCGACTCCAGCTGTGGGTAAGTGTTTACACCAACAACACCGTAATATGACTTTGTTTGACGCTGTGTGGTGAAGTTTTACCGCATCAGTAAACTAGCGGCTAATATTAGCTTCCCATGAGTCCCCTGGCATGAACACTTTGTAAGCCCCATTGCTGTTCGTCCAAATATGGTTACATCCTGTTTTTGGCTCCAGTATGCCGTCCAGGAACTGATAACGCGATTGGCGTCAAAACGGCCCTTCAGAAACTAATGTGTGACATCACAGTCACTTTGTCCATAATATATTTTTCACTGAGAGTGAAAAATATCATATACCTTTTTCATACCTCAAAATATACCTTTTTCATGTTTTGTAATTATTTTGTTAATATTGGTGATTTTGTTTAATTCTGGGGATGATTTTTATCGTCTTTTGTTCACATTGTCATCTTATGGTAGATATTTTGCTGTTTCACGTTCATTTTGGTGATAATTCTGTCCTCATTTGTTTATTTTATTTATACTGTATTACAGTATATCTCATGAAATTCATCTTGCCGCATTAACGGTGCTCAGATCATGGTTTTTGAGTGCAGGGGAAAACCTGTGCAGGACCAGGCTAACGCCACACAGAAAGGCTCTGTGCCTGCTCTGGGATTCAAACCGAGAACCTTCTTGCTGTGAGGCGCTTACCACTGCACAACTGTACCTCTGGTTATCCTGCTAACCTCTGTTCATTTAAAAATCTATTTTGTTAATACTGGTCATTTCTGTTAATTCTGGTAATGACTCTTGTTATCTTTTTGTTTATCTTTATTTTTTATTTTGTTGTGGGTATTCTGTTGAATATTTTGCAGATATCTGTTTATTATTGTTGTAACTCTGTCCATGTTTGTTTATCTACATGATTTTTTGCTAATTATTTTGCTAACTTTTACTCATTTTTAAAATAACTATTATTTTTGGTAATATTTTATTATATTTTGTTTTGTTGTTGATATTTTTGTGAACATGCTATCATTGTTTGTTCACTGTGTTGATAATTCTGTTCACATTTATTCATTTTGTTTTGCTCATTTGTTAATTATTTTTGGTCACCTATGTTCATACTGCCGATTTTTTGTTGTCGATATTTTGGTGGATATTTTGCAAATTTTGGTTAATTTCAATCATGTTAGTACATTTTGGTTACAAACTGTTGCCCACTGTCTAATTCTTTTGTTAATTTGGATTTTTTTTTTTTTTGGGAATAGCTCTCATTATTTTTCTGTTCATGTTTATTTGTTGATCTTTTGTTGAATAATTTTGCTTCCTTTAACTGATAATTCTGTGCATATAACCTAATTTTAAGGGGTTGCTTTTTGGCCAAAATTTCATTTTGATGGTTATTTTGTTCAAGCTAGTAATAATTTTGGTCATTTTTTTGTTCATATTGCTCATCATTTGGGTATTTTGCATATTTTGCCCAAGTTCCCATGTTTCAGATGGGGAAAAAAATCGGTGTACGTTCCTGGATAATGAAGATGTAAGTCAACTTAAATCAAAATCTCAATATTGGTCCCAATAAGCACAATAATGACATCCTTTTAGACTGAAAACTGGATTCCGTCCTTTATCTCTGTCTCAGTTATGATCTCTGTTCAGACCTGCTCCGTTTCCAGCTCGGCCAGTTAGTCTTTATTTGTGAAGTGCATGTCAGAGAAAAATGGCAGCCCTTAATAAAAGTGTACACCATTTAAGACCAGTGGTGATTTATGCTACAGCTTGTCTCTTTATGTCTCACTCTCGTTCACCGCTTCCCCTCATTCACTTGTCTACTTTCAACCTCTTGCTGTTTTGTGCTGCATTTTTCTCTTCTCACTCTTTTTCCTCTTTTCTCTCCCTCAGTGGGTGGGCACTCAATTTTTAATCGCTATGGGAGACTTGAGTGTACAAGGAAGTAGACGGTGGGGGGGCACTGAGTCTGAACTATTCTCACCCGCAGTCACATAACTCCAGACATATTAAGCCGCTAAAGAAAAGGCCTGAGAAGTAAGGGTATGTGTGAGTCCCCACTGGCAAAATGGTGCAGTTCTCACCGGTTTAGCTTCACATACTGTATTAATCATCAGCATCAATGTCTTTATTATTAGTTATGTAGTTTGAAGTGTAAGGACTCGACCTGAACAGAAGCTGACTTTCAAAGAGTAACACATCAGGACTGTTTTCAAATCTGTGTTCATGTTCGCAGTTATCTATTACCAACAAGTACAACAGGGTTAAAGGTAACAGTGACATATTAGGCTGTGGATTATTAAACAGGGCCACATCTTTAAAGATAAATTCAAGGTCATATCCAGGGGTTTTTGGTTTCATGCTCAGCAAAATCACTGTTGAATTCTTTTCATCTTGCTGAAGAACTCACATTGCACTCATTTTATTTTGTTTGATGTAATGTGATCACAACAATGTACAAAACTAGAGAATGTTTGCTCATCCACCATCATAAAATATCCAAAAAATATCACCAAATAGCAGAATAGTGAGTCTAAACAGTTCAGACACTTGAAGTTCTTGCGTTTTTTCGTAATAAGCAGTAGTGTTGCAAAAGTGGACAAGATGGAGATACTAAAATCACCAATAAGTATGATAGATTTCACGTACAGTTGTGTTCAAAATAACAGCAGTCCAACATGACTAACCAGATCAATCGCTGTTTTGGTATAAATCATATTATTACATGGCAAATAATTTACCAGTAGGTGTAGTAGAGTCATGAATAAACAATATTATAGGGATTTTGAGTTCAAAAAACACTGCTATTATTTTGAACACAACTGTATATGGGTTCAGTCATTTTTAAGCAGTTGTACATTTTCTTGCTAAAAGCAGTAGTGCCCCTATTCCAGTAGCCGAAGCGCCACCTGCCTCAAAACTTGAGTTGATCTTATAGTGGTCAATAACTGTGGCAAATCGGTTCAGATACTTCCATCTTTTCTTGAAACAAGTAGCAGAAACAAAAAGCAGTTGCACCACCTATCCTAAAGGTTATCAATAAACATGCCAAGTTTCTGGTAAACCACTTCAGTCACTTTCAAGTGAAATTGAATTATGAGAATAAATTGAGTTTTCAACACAAATGAAATGCAGTTTGAAAATAAAATTCAAACTAATACATTCAATTTTAAATCATGCTATTCAAATTAGACTTTTTAAAAACAGATATTCAAATGAGCAATTCAGGTTGAAGTTGAATAATTAAAATTCAAATGTAAAAGGTATAGTTTCAGTTTGTGCTGGCACAACTTCCAGCCCATAATTTTTGCCCGCTGAATACATCTAGTCCTGCTGTGTTTATACTGTGCACGTATTTTATGAATTTCTATTTGCAATCCTCCAAATACCACAAATCTAAAGGCAGATATTTGCCAGTAATACACACATTTTTGCATAAAGATTATTCATGTTTCCTGTCGTTATAAATAATAATGGGGTAAGACGAGATAATAAACCCAAGGTTACCTAAGACTTTTGCACAGTACTGTAACGTAGGTTGCAATTTCAGACTACAATAGTTCACCAGTGAGTTAAATGACTTCAGTCAGCTTAAGCAGTTCCACAAAAAGACTTCACCTTTCCATGGGAGGGAAACTGCTTTAAATCCCAACTGCCAGTAGAGAAAAGAGATAAAATGGTCCCATATGTACATTAAACTGGGTTAGCAGCTAACACTGCACAGAGTAGCCATATGTCCTCTGTCCCCAAAGGCCCAGCCAGAGTGAGATACAATCAATAGCGTTTAACGGTTGCTAAATGTGATGTTACTTAAAGAAGCCGATGTTCGATCCAGCACATCTCTTTCCCAGGACCACCTGAGTGTGACTGATCCGGGCCAGCCACAGTAGCTGTGATGTCAGCATCTAGCTTCCTCAGAAACCAAGAATAAAGCCACATTTAGTTTCATACCACAACCTTGGAGCCCACTGTGAACACCGTCAATCCTCAAATCCCACTCTGAATGCACACACTAGGATTCCATTATGTGAACCACTCGGCCTCATCACTACCCAAAGGATTCATGGTCACACACTTCAAGGTTGTGTGTACTATTTTATTCAGGTTTCTACTATTTTATTCAGGTTTCTACTATTTAATTCTGATCCCAGAGACCAAATTGATGCAGAGGGTAAACATTTGTGACACCTCCACAGAACACAAAAGGAAATCCAGATGGTCTGGTCTCCCCCAGCCTCTGAGGAATAGTTAATGACCTGAGGGATTTGAGATGTGTATCAACTTGACGACAATACAGAAACAAACATTCAGGTCTGACATGCACACTCCTAGCCTAAGGTTACAAGCTCCTACTCAACATTCGTATAAGTTTAACATTTCAAAACTCCATACTCTTACAGACTCACATTTCCAGAATTGTTTGTAGTGTTTTGACACCTTACTTGGCATCCTGTAAGATCTATTATCTAGCGTGGCACGATTTAATGAAAAAGTCATGTTGCATGACTCATGAATCGTGGGCAATTGCAATTGATTGGTGCTTGAAACTTCTTGGTTGGTTGTCAAGAAAAAATACATAAATTACTGTTTTAAATATGTCAGGTCAGACACAAACAAAATTGAAAATAAAAGACCTTTAAAATATACAGATGGTGTGACCGCTACTTGTATGTTTTACACTGGACCTACTGTATCTGCTTTTGCTCAGGCTGATGGTATTATTAATTATGTACAGTGTATCCCTATTAGTCAGCACTGCATATACACTCACTGGCCAGGTACCCCTTGCTAGTGCTGGGCTGGGCCTCCTAGCAATCATAAGTTGGTACACTGTGGTCATAAACAGTACTGCTGTTGGACATGGCCAACAGAAATGCTCATGCAGTCTGTGTCATTTAAAACAAAGCACAGTTAGGACTAAAGATCCCAAAATATGCCACCACCGAGAGACTGAAGAGTTGATACAAGGTAGGTTGGATCCACGCTTTCATGTTGCTTATGCTAATCATTATCTAGATATAGATGCTCTTTCGCATTAGTTGTAACGAGTAATGAGTTGTCATTTGAGTTACTGTTGCCTTTCTATCAGCTCCAACCAGTCTGACAATTCTACGTACTCTGATTTCTGGCATCAACAAGGTATTTTCATCCAGAGAACTGATGCTCACTGGATATTTTCTCTTCTCTAGACCATTCTCTGTAAACTCTAGAGATGGTTGTGTGTGAAAATCCCAGTCAGTTTGTGAAGAAATCAGATCAGCCCATTTGGCATCAACAATGATGCCACATTTGAAGTCATCACCTTACTTCCCTGTTCTCATGCTTGGTTTAAACTTCAGCAGGTTGTCTTCACTGTCTACATGCCTATATACACTGAAATGCTGTCATGTAGTTTGATAATTAGATATTTGCATTAATGAGTTGTGTTAACAAGGGTACTTAATAAAGTGGCCAGCGAATGTATGCAAGTTCATTTCCACATCAAAATTCCATACTTTTCAAGACTCACATTCCCAGAATTCTCTGCACTTGGTATCTTCTTATTAAAATCAAACTATCAGCATGTTGCCTGATTCATTACTTTTTGTGAGTGGACTTGACCCAAAAATGTTTAGTTTCTGCATCCTTTTGCTTGTGTATATTACTTCAAATCATTGCCAGTTTGACAAAACTTTGCATCTATTTTTTCTTTTTCTTTTCCTCTTTGCAATTCATAGTCAGCCAGGATTTATATTTGGGACTGTCAATCCAGCCTTCTGAAAACATGCTGTTTGGTCCGTACACAGAAAGTTGGATGTCATTCCAGGGGTAAAGGCAACTCTGCGTAGGAGTATGTCTTCATTTTCACATCATACAGTACTTGATGCATCCGTTTCCATGACATCCAGCTCACTTTCACAGTCACTAACATTTGGGTTGACTGCCCAAAAAAAAAAAAAAAAAAAAAACACATTTACGTTTAAAGTAAGGGCAATAATTTGGAAACACAGCTGTTTTTCCATCCTTTCTCATGCCTGGAAATAGCAAAACTGTATTCAAACAGCAAATTTCACAAACGTCTGCAATTTAAAGGTCCAGAAGGGACAGACTTAAAGGATTTGGGGTGGCATAATAATTCATTGTGCTCATTTTATTTCTATTTTGTTGATTATTTTTTAAGTCTTGTTGTTTTGTATTTTGTTGATTATTTTTTGCTAACTGCATTAATTGTGTTGTTCTGCATGTTCGGATATTATGTTGAATATTTTGCTAATTTTGTTAACATTTTTGTTGGATTAGTTTGCTGATTTTTGTTGCAATTTTCTTGATTATTTTGTTCTTTTTTTAGATTATTACTCATTTTCTTTAAGTTTGTTTTATTTTTTAAGACGTGTGTTTGAGTTGGAATTGAGCTGGCCACAATTATTGCAAAATAATTTTCACCAAATCATACATCCCTGTTTTCTTACTTTTCTCGGCACCCATTAGACGAGATTTTCTCAAATTGTGGGTCGGACCCAGAAGTGGACCGTGGACTCATGCTGAGTGGGTTGTGAAGTTAGTGATAAAAATAAATCAAGAAAATTAACAAAAAATTGATAAATAATCCAAAAATGAACAAAATAGTCAAAGATATGAAAAAACTGTCAATATTTAGAGAACTGAAACAGTACAAACAGCGAAAGATGAATTTAAACTGTTTTATGTGAGTATTGTTCATTCTGTGGATTATTTTGGCAATTTTCTTGATTATTTTAGTCATTTCCCAATCATTTTTGTTAATTTTGTGGCTTATTTTGGTAATTTTCTTGATTATTTTGGTCATTTTTTGTTCACTTGTTGTTCATTCTTATAAACTTTGTTTATAATTTTTAAAAGTGTTTGTTTATTGTCTCCAATGTTTTGTTCATTTTATGGACATTTTGCTCATTTTGTTCAGTTCGTTGATTATTTTGTCCATTTTTGATTATTTTGTTTGATTATTATTATGATTGTCTGTATTGTATGGTCCATCTTGTTGATTGTTTTAAAACTTTTCATATGTTTTATTATTCTTTTCTCAAAATTTTCATGAGCTGATGAAAATGCCCAAATTTTGATCAAAATAGAGACATTTGATTAATTACATACATGTCTACCAGCTTATGAAAGACATAATCTGGTAGACATTGCATGATTTCAACTCTAAAAGAGAGTTGCAACGAAGACAGTTG
Source organism: Pseudamia nigra (assembly GCA_029823295.1). NCBI lineage: Eukaryota > Metazoa > Chordata > Actinopteri > Kurtiformes > Apogonidae > Pseudamia > Pseudamia nigra. Next base: position 10,661 of record JAQQAE010001033.1, read on the forward strand.
GGAAATATGGGTCACAAGGAAACACCAGTTGTGAACCACTGCCTTAGACTCCATCATATCCTCCTTTCGCACCAAGAGAAATTAAGATCACTGACTAGGCTCCACCGAGGCTCTACTAATAGCATCAGATCTGCTTATATGTAGCGGTCTGACTCTCCGCCAGGCCTTCTCAAGATGATGAAGTGCAACTCTATTACTGTACATAATACATTACCAATTAAAGGTTAATACTAAACTCTGTGCTGTGGACTAGCCAGGTGTATCCATATAGGTGCAAGCAAGTGCAAGGAAATGTGAACAAAGAGCTACATTTTTAAGCAAACTGATATTTATGCTTACATTTAGTACTAGCATTTGCTGTGTGTTGAACATAATCATACATGGACTACTTTATAAATTGATAGGTGAACACAGAGGTCATGGTGGATCACTAACCGGCCAGGGAGATGGTGGAAATGACTAACCAGATTTTATGCTCCTCTATGTTAACTTTGGACAGGCTCAGGAGTGATGCCTTAGTTGAAAATGCACATAAAAAAACACTCATCCTTCTAATGGCCTTAGTGATGAGCGTGTTCGGTTAAACCTCATTCATATGTGCCTGTCGCTCAGGTCAGGAGGAACGCATGTGCTTTTTTGGTGTTCAGAAGGGGAAGCACAGATAATAAGGGAAGCTACTGTTTGGACCGAGGGATTGCCCGTGATGAGTCAGCGCTGCGTCTTTTCCAAATGCAAGATCTGGAAGTGAAAGTAGCTGGTGTCACAACAAGTAGAGAGCAATGGCTGGGAACATGTGGAGTGGAAAGGGGACAGATGGTTCAGCCTCCTAGCGCTCTGAAAGGTAAGTGAATTTCACCAGAAATCTTTCTTGTTTAGTCTCATCAGCAGTGTTGAATAAGTGACAAAAAGTTAAAACAGTACAAACCTTTATCTCCCAGTTAATGATTCAGGACAGATTCTACTTACATAGTGCTGTGAACAAGCATTTGCACCCTTCCTGATTCCTTATATGTTGTATATTTGTCACACTTTCAGATCATCAATGAATCAATCAATCTTTATTTGTATAGCGCCAATCATAATCGCTGATTATCGCTAGGCGCTTTCATAAAACAAGTTTTAATATTAGACAAAGATATCCTGAATAAATACAAATGCAGTTTGGAAAAGATTATCTCATTTGCTAAAGGAAAAAGCTATCCAAACCTACCTGGCCCTATGTAAAAAATGGTGAGTTCCACTTGTCCTTGGAACTCAGAATTTCCAAGTCTCTAGTTAGAAATTTCATCTGCAACCCCCCCTCCTCCTCCCTCCAAGGCGGAATTCCATCTCAGAAAGTCGGAGCAACCTCACCGACCCTAACTTTAGAATTTAACAGCTACTACCTGCAACAATTGAATTGACAGCACTAATTTCTTGTGTATTTGTTTTATATCACCAGTCACACATGGTACTGTTCAGTTTTCATCCATTCAATGTTACTATACTGTTTGTATGTGCAAAATGCCACATACAGATGTTGTCATGGGGAATGCATGTGTTTAGAGGTTGTCTATGCTCCACATGAGCTGGCTTTCCAGTACACATCCATGTTTTTCTGAGTTTTTGTCACTCTCAGTTACGACCTCTGCCACTGCAATGCACCAAATGTATTTCCCCCACTACACCTAATAATACTACTGTACTAATAATACTGGTCGTGCTAAGCTTGGTGGCAACAACTGCATTCAAATGTCTGCAATATCTGGCAATGAGTCATTCAAATCACTGTGGAGGAATTTTGGTTCACTCTTTTTTTGCAGAATTGTCTTAATTCAGCCACACTGGGGGCTTTTCAAGCATGAATGACCTGTTTCATGTCATGCCACAGCATCTCAATCACGTTTAATCCATACTGTGACTCAGCCAGCTCAAAACCTTCACTCTGCATTTCTGAGCCATTCAGAGGTGGAGTTGCTCTTGTGTTCGGAGCCACTGCCCTGCTGCATAACATAAGTGTGCTGAGCTTGAGGTCATAAACCAATGCCCAGACATTCTGATTGACAGCAGAATTCATAGTTCCATTGATTCCAGCAAGTCATCCAGGTTCTGAAGTGGCAAAGCATCCCCAGACCATCACATACCACCACCGTGTTTGACTGCTGGTATAATGTTCTTTTCATAAAATGCTGTGTTAATTTGACACCAAATATAATGGGAGACACACCTTCCACAAAGTTCAACTTTTGTGTCATCCGTTCACAGAAATTTGAGAAACTGAGTTGTCTGTCATTTTGGTAGGCTGGACACTCCTGGGAAAGTTTACCAGTGTTCCAAGTTCTCTCCAGATAATGTCTCTCATGGTGGTTCATTGGAGTCCCAAAGCCTTAGAAATGGCTGTGTAACCCTTTTCAGACTGAAAAGGGTTCTCATCTGTTCTTGAATTTCTTTACACCTCTGTGTGGCGTGTTGCTTTTTGAGATCTTTTACCCTGCTTCACTTTGTCAAACACGTTCTATTTGAGGAATTTCTTGATGCAACAGGTCTGACAGTAATCAGATCTGGGTTTGGCTGAAGAAAGATACAGCTTTCCAAAAAATGTAGTGAATTACCATTAATACATGATTTCAACTCCTGGAGGCAAAAACATTTTCACATAGAGTCAGATAGGTTTGGATAGTTTTTTTCCCCCAAAAATAAATCAAAATATTCTATTTACTCAGGTTATTTTTGTCTAACATTAAAATAATTTTTAAAAAAAGGAATCAGGAGGGGGGTAAATACTTTCTAGATAGACGCAATTTAAATCCAGTTAACTGCTGTTACAGTCAAATTAAATGGGACAACTGTGAAACTGAAAACAATAATGCCAGTATTAATGGGAAACCAGCTGAGCGTGTCACTGTGTTATGCTGGGGGGAGGGGATGGCGGGTCTAAACACATGACATGGACCGCTGCACACACCCACTCACCATTTCTGTACAAGGCTGCTCTCTGCCTCGACACCATGGATCGCTCCATGTGGACAGTTCTCTCGTGAAAAGTGATGTGTTTGGGATCGTAGGCATGCACTATGTAAACTACTGGATCAATGAATAAAATACAGGAAAGGAGTAAGTTTGTGTCTTAAGGGAATTATAATCTACACAATGATAAACCCACCGACAACTAACAGTACAGCAGCTCTGCAAGATACTGTATAATCCCTCCACACACAGTACCATCACTGACATAGTGTTTTACTTTACACTGGTGTGGCTTCAGCCTAAGAGTTTACACACAGGGCTGGGTGACAAAAATGTGCACACGACAAAGTTCTGTGCCAATAATAACCACAATAAATGTCATATTATTATGTCATTTAAATTTGAGTCCTGAGTGAAAGTTAAAAACATTTCCCTGCAGCTTAAAATTTTCCTTCAAAGTTGCAACAAGACAAAAAAAAAAAAGATTTAAAAAAAAGCATGTAATGTGATAAAAACATTTTGAAAAGACTCAAGACAAATAACACAACAAGATGAAAATAATGAAAAAAGTGTCATAAAAACAACATAAATCATTTTGATAAAAGAAAGAAAATAAATGACCATTATATGAAAAAAGTATATACAGCGTATTATATGCAAAAGTTGCTCATTTGTGGTGTTAATCTCTGCTGTATGGGAAACATTTTGTTATAATGATCAAGATTAAAATATACAGGAGTAAAATGAAGTACGTAAAAGAGTAAAACAGTGAAGTTCATGTAAGTGTTTATCCAAGAATCTGAATAAAACCCAAAAGGTAAAAAGACAAATATATTGTAGTAAATTATTATAATCAAATATCATTATATAAAATATGCATATACTGTAACATTATTATTTTGTTCAATGGTAATAAACCGCTTAATATGATAAACCCACAGCACAAAATTACTCAAACTACCTTTGAATGCAACACAACAATGTTGAGAAATACTGTCTTATTACATTTTAAGACGTGTGTCATTTTATGTCAAACTCTTTCGATTTTGCAGTTTGTAGTGCTCTCCTCAAAATAATGATGAAAATGTACAATATGCAAAGCAAAATGAACAAAATTAAGAAAAAATTGCAAAAAATGAACCAGAAAATGAACAAAATGAGTAAACAAATGAGCAACTTAAGGAGTATAAAAACAAAATTATCAATAAAATCAACAAAAAATGAAAATGAACAAAATAAGAACATTAGGAAAAAAATATTTTTAAAAATGAAGTTAGTAAAACAATAATTTAAATTGAAAAAATAAAAAACAAAGAAAATGAATGAAATAATAAGAAAAATGAACACAATCATCAAGGAAATGATGACAAATCATCAAAATTAAAAAAGTGAACAAAGTAATCATAAAAATGAACAATATAAGGAGCAAAATAAACAAAATTAGCAAGAAAATGGAGAAAAACAAGAAATTAACAATATAATGAAGAAACAAAATTAATGAAAATGTATACTGTACAATAAAATAAATTAACAAAACCATTCTCGATATGAACAAAATAATCAATAAAATGAACAAATGAAAAGAAAAAAGCAAAATAAGAAGTTAAATTCAGAAAAATAAGCAGAAGATGAACAAAATAATCAAGACATTGAACGAAATAAGGAGCAGAACAAACAAAATTACCAAGAATACGGTGAAAAATAAGTAAAAAATTAACAAAATAGTCAAGAAACAACAGGTGTAAATGCACAAAATTAACAAGAAATGTAAAATGTAAAAATTCCAGAAAATGAAAAGACTAAAATAAATCATGTGTCATAAATTTGAAAACAAAATGAAAAAAGAATAAAATAAGAGGAAAAAAACACTACAAAAACTAGCAATATCATCAACAAAGTTAATATGTATGGTGAAAATGAACCACACAATAAAATTAAAAAATGACCAAAATAACAAAAAAAAGTACTAAAATTATCACAATAATCATGAAATGACCACTTCAAGGAGCAAAATACATAAACATATCTAGCAAAAGAACAAAATAAAATCAAAAAAGTACAGAAAATGAGTCATAGTCAACAAAAACTACAAAATAATCAAGAAATGGGGGTTGGGGAGTAATATAAATTAATTTGGGTAAAATTAACAAATCATGAACAAAAAAATAAAGAAAATGGCCGAAACAAGAAGAAAAAAATGCACAAAATAGTCAAGAAGAAAAAAACAAGAAAAGAATTCAGAAACTGAATAAAAGGTTCGACAATGAACAAAATGAATGAAACATTTCCCTGATTTTGAGAGATTTTGATACTGTACTTTTGCTTCTACGCAAAACACCTGCTGTTAAAATGACATTAGCCAGGTAATTAAACATGCCTTATGCACCTGGTCTGCGGATAAACACAGGCCTCTCCCGGGAGATGAGCTGATACTGGTCATTACTGCTGAACGCACCAGTGACAACGCTGGAGTTTTAAGGTACTCTGCAGAGCATAATTCTGGGGTAAATATCGAGGCAGTAAACCAAAGTAACGGTGTAGCTGTCTATTGTTAGCCGTTTTTCCATGTCCCCTCCTCAGTCTCCTGGAAAATATGAGCAGCAGCTAAACAGCAGCAGGCTAACTGCTAAAGCTAACTGACGCAAAATCAAATACAGAACTGATTCCCGGGTTCGTCGATACATACCCGTACCCAGCCAGACCGCGGCAGCTGCAGTGGACATGGTGGACGTCATCCTCGTAAATTTCTGACATGAAAAAGCCGTTCTATCTAATCGCCACAGGTTTGACAGCCATAATCTAAGGCATCCTGCAGCATTCTTCCCTCCGCCTCCTTCTCCTTCACTGGGAACAGCCCGGCTCCTTATTGGCTGAACATCTGGATGGAAAAACATGGTAGCCTTGTAAAAAAGAGGGTGAAAACATGATGTGAATTAAAATAGTAGCACCACGCCTTCAGCAAGAAGCTTATTGCCTTAATGTCGAGCAAGAAGCTTAATGCATTTCCCTGTCTACTAAAGAGACAATATCCCATATCACTTGCTTACAACAACAACAATAATAATAATAATAACAATAATAAAACACTTTATTTGTAGGCACCTGTCAGGACACTCAAGGTCACTGAACAAAACTTAGTATAAAAACATATACATACACAATATATATACACAATGGCAACAGATAAAACCAAACCCATGTACGGTAATGGAGGGAGTTGTCTGAGTTTTGTTCAAAATCTGACTTTTTAATATGTTGTTGGAGATCATTCCAGAAGCGGGCATCTGAGCAGCTGAAGTCTCTCGATCAGTGGTCCCCAAACCTTTTCTCTGGGGACTGAAATTTTTTGAAATGACAAACTGACATGACCCAAATCACGGATTTATAAATCATAAGACGGAGTGAATTTGTGCATAAATTAATGTTCTTGACCATTTTTATCGCTAATTTATAATATAAGGTTTCCACTATTATCTAGGTCAGGTAAATGACACATTTTAAAGAGATGCAGGCTAAGAAATCACAGTTTCATTTTATGTGTGCCTTTTAAGACATACAGTACTATATAAACACCTAATACTACTGTAATACTAATTAACTGCATTCCAGCAAAGGTTACGTAACAGGCTCTGATTCATTCTCAGTATAATAATAATAATAATAATCACAATAATCCAACAATACAAATATTCAAAATAAACATGCTTGCAAGAAATTAAAATTCTCCCACGACCCACTCATTTTAATTATTATGTTGCTCATTTAGGTTTATTGTTTTTTCTTAATCATTTAGCTCCCTTTGGTTTACTGTGTTAGTTTATCCCTTATTTTATTCACTGTTCACCAAAACACTTTAATTTGCCTAGGTTTGCTGCAAATTTGATGCCTGACTTTCTCTGAAATTAAACATGATTGATTCAAGATCTTTTGTGACAATTCCAATGTTATTACTTTTCACCAAATGCAGAATCATTTCACTGCACCTCATTAGCAGTTTCGGTTTAATACTTCATAATGATCTTAACGCTCTCCTCATTTGACACCCATTGTGATCATGCAGTCTGTAAAGACCACACACATACATACATACACACACACACACACACCCACACACACACACACACACACACACACACACACACACACAGCATCACCTCACTGGGTTTTGACCTCCTGAGTCCAGCTGCATAAGGGTAGTGGCATATGTAAGGAGGCTGCTCTAATCTGTGCAGCCCCCTGCAGAGACCATCCTCCGAGCAGACAGATGGTCATGTTTTGGCCCCTTGACTTCTCGTCAAATCTACTGAAGGGCTCTGGGGCCCTTAATTCACCCCTCATGCTTCCTTGATGTTCTCTAGGCCACAAAGAGAGCACTTTTGATCCAGCTGAAAAGCCTCCTAATTCTGGCTAACATACTGACAGCAGCCACTGCTTGGCTCTTACCGTATTTGATACATAAATGTTCTGAATTTGTCTTCTTTAGTGATAAACATGGCATCCATCCTCTGGGCTCTGCAATGCATGTTTGTTCTCTTCTACTCTCCCTTTTTATCCCCCTAAGATTATTTTTAGGTTGCTTAGCAACATCTCCGCATAGCCTGTGTTTAGACTGAGATGAATGTATCATATCATGATAGGTCTATGCAAAAGTGATTAAGACTAGAATAGTGTTTCCCTGCTGCGAGTCTATACATGGTGGGAAAATCTAATCCTGGTTTGGAATGCAATAACACTGCAAGAAGCTTCACTTTACACATTAACTGTCCTCAATTTGTTTGTTTTGAGTAGCGAGCGGAGATGCTAAAATTTCAGGTTTTCTCAGTCATAATCCACTAACACCAGATGGATTACACTTTGTGGAGAAAACAAATAGAAAACAAGTTAAATTTTTATCATTTCAAGATGCTCTATAAGTGTGGTTCTCTGCTCTTGTGAGGCACACATTCCAATAATCATCAAGTCACAACTACTTTTTTGAATTCAAATGAGATAAATGTATGTTTTAGATGCTAGTAAATATACATATAAAATCTGTTTTAAAATCTGTTACATCTATATTTTGTTCAATTTATTCACACATTTTCATAACTGCATTCACACTCAGAGCACAAAAATAAACAAAAATGCTAAAATAATCAGCAACATTAACAAAAATATGAACAAAATATTCAACAGAATGAATAAAAGATTTACAGAACAAAACTAGAATTGCACTTTAAAAAATGATCAAAATTGATCAATAAATAATAAACAAATTAAATGAAATTTTTCAAAAACGAAGAAAGCCAAAGAACATAAGAAACAAAATAGTTGAATGTGTACAAAATAGCATTCAAATTACAATATAATGTCAAATGTCTGCAATGCCATGGCAACAGATGCTGTACCACGTAAAAAGCAATAAATAGATTTTTTATTTTTACTATAGTCTTAACAACCCACTCAGAATGAGTCCACTGCCCACTTTTAGGTCTTGACCCACCATTTGAGCACCAGTGGTTTTACAGTGTGGCTGATGTTACATATTACTGTATGTAATGGTGGAAAATTGTAGTAAATTATAGGGGCAATATAGTAGGTGTAATAGATAAAATGGCATTCAAAGTGCCTTCTAATTAAGCTGAGGTTTTCAGGTTTCTTTAAGTAAATACAGTAAATACATTTTTAAACATGAATTGCATTGCAGCATGAAATTAGACACTTTCTAGTTTACCTACATTTAAAGGTCCCGCAGCTTAACAATTAAACTTAAATGTGTACTGCTTATGTGTCTATTAAATATTTGTGAAAGGGTGGAGACAAAGTAACTATGTGTTGATTTGATTTTTGTTGTGTTTCCGACAGCCGTTTGTGTCTCTGCCACATACGTCTAAGCAAGACTGTACGTTCTGTCTCAACATTGAGGAAATATATAAGAAAATGTGCAAAAATTAACAAAATAACCAGAAGAGAAAGAGACCATAAAGGGACAAAAATGAATAAACAAAATGAGAAAAAAAGCAACAAAATGAGTAAAAATGTACCAGAAAATAACAACAAAAATGAAAAAGATAGGCAACAAATTGAACAAAATAAGAAAATGAATTTAATGAACAAGTGACTAAAACTAAATAAGGGGAAAAAGAACTTAAAATGAGTGACGGTATCAAGAAATTAAAGAAAATAAAGAAGGAAATGAATGAAATGACCAACATGAACTAAAGTGAAAATTCATACTACAACTGACATAACAGATACATTGTCCGTTTTGATGTACTGTTGTGAACAAAATAATCAAGAAAATGAAATTACCCCAACAATTGCTCAACCTACAATCATTTATGTATGTTCCTATCTGTCCTACCTGCACACTTTTTAATCAAAAACACTGATTGGGTGAAATGCAAGCCATTCCCAGGATCTCCTGAGATTACATTCTGACACAAGACTACTGTAAACACAGAATAAGGCACTTTATGCCCTCAATTTTATTAAATGGGCAGGACTAATGTATTTCAGATTGACTGTGATTGGTGTGATGTGTGATGTCACAAACTACGAAAATTCAAAACAGCTCGTCTTTGTGTAAATTTCACCGGAATGACTGTATGGACCAAGTTCAGATTTTTACAGCTTTTATTTTACAGACTTTACACAAACCTCAAAACTCATAAAGGCATTTTAATAGCATGCAGTCTTTAACCCTTTCATGCATCGTGTCCACCACACTGCCCTACAAAGGTTAACTGAGAGGATGAGGTAACATTAAATTTATAGTAATTACAAAAAGGCAAAAAAGCAAGATATCAAAAAATAATCAGGAAAAGAAACATAAGAATCAAGACGTACAAAATAGTATGGAAAATGAATAAAAGTGAATAAAATTAGAAGAAAAATGAATAAAACAATCAAAAAACAAAGAAAAACTGAACAAAATTGGAAGAAAAATTACCAAATTAAGAAATGAAATGAACACAGCAATCAAGAAAATGAACCAAATTTTAATGCACAAGAAGAAAAGTGAACAAAACGATGAAATAATGAAGAAAAAGTAAACAAAATCTGAAGAAAACTGAACAAAATAAGAAGCAAAATGAACATATAGTTGTATTTCATTAATGTGACATTACTTTAAAGATTGCTTGGAAGTACCATAAGGCTGAAAATGTCATATCCCCAGTTTTTTAAATAATTCATGCATGAAATGCATAATACTCAAACCCAGTGACCAGTTACTTATGTATGGATTATTGACAGTTATCTGTTGTTGCATGGTTTGCTGCTTTTGCAAATATCTGAAATCATAGAACATAAGCAGACCACATTAGAACCTATGCATTCTTAGAACACATCAAAATCAATTAGAGAACACAATGTTATTCTCACACTGGAAACTGACAAAGCTCTTTTTCTCTTGCTTTATCACATGCATTGGATCCCGTGTCTGTTGACTCCTGTGTGACCCCAATGGCTTTGAGTTTTAGACCTCTGATCCTCTTTAATATAAAATTGGTTAAAAGTCATGCAGAAAGAAATAATCTGTTGGACTACGAATTTTTAATAAACTGTGTGTGAGACAATGTTGTCGTGATTAACTATGTACAATAATCCAACTGTCTTACAGCTGCTTTATTGGATCACACATGCAGTATGTTTAGTCTTGGATCATTTGTGTTAACTTTCTTGATTATTTTAGTTCATTTTTATAATTTGTATGACTTTGTTCATTTTTGGTTCACTGTAGTTTATGTTGGTTCATTATATTGATTTAGTGCTTCAGTGTGCTTTAGTAAAACATGCATCTGTCCCCAAAATAAAACAGGTTACATTTCAATAGTGTGTTACCATGAACAATTTATCTCTAATATAGCCACGTTACATAAATAAGGCAGTTTTGATCATTGTCCCATTCATTTTTCTTGAATATTTTATACATTTTAATTAATATTTTTAGATAATTTTATTCATTGGATGGATGTTATTCATTTTTATTTATTGTTTATTTTGTTCATTTTTGTTCACTCAAAATAGACAAAATATGATGAAATAAAAACTTCATGAATACACATGTTTATTATCTTAAATTTCGGGTCAATATATTTAAACATGGTGGTGCAGTGGGTAGCACTCGTGCCTCACACTCCTGGGTTCGATCCCTCAGTGTGGAGCCTGCATGTTCTCCCTGTGTCTGCATGGGTTCTCTCCTGGTACTCCGGCTTCCTCCCACAACCAAAAACATGCACAAGGGGTTAGGTGAATTGGTCACTCTAAATTGTCCATACGTATGAATGTGAGTGTGAATGGTTGTCTGTCTCCTGCGATGAACTGGCAACCCATCCAGGATGTACCCTGCCTTTGCTCTAAGTCAGCTGGGATAGGCTCCAGGCCCCCCACCAAGGAACAAAGTGTAGAAAATTGATGGATATTTAAATTTAGTAACTTTTGTCTCTTAAAAATCCTGTTTTACATAAATAATGGTAATTGTATTCATTGTTGGGTTCATTTTTTGTTCCTTTTCTTGATGGCTTGATTTTATGCTGATTTTTTTAACAATTATTTTGTCCATTGTGTGGATCAATTTGTTGATTTTTGTGCATTTTGTTGATTTAGTGCATAGGCTCTAGTTCACATTACATCAAGCTGAACTTCATTTAAGCAAAAATAAGTTAAACCTTAATTCCTAAACATGTTATTACCTTATATTTAAAGCGTAAAATACATAGAAATATTTTGAAACGTGGATTTATTTACAGACAGGAATGCAGACATAATGTCAGTTTATTATGCCTTATGGGTGCTATTGTGTAGCTGACTTTGCTCATTTTACTTCATTTTGTTACTTCCTTTCCTCGTTCGCTTGATTTTTTTTTGTTTCTTATCAAACTTATACAGAAAAGGGCGACACTGATTCATTAGAAATTGACCAGAACACAGAAAATTAAGTGTACGACAGCCTCAGTGTCCAGAGATGCTTGAATAAAAATGCCAACAGTCTTCAAACAAAACCTGCGCCCATATACAGTGCTGTTGAAGATACAGTACATAGTACAGAGGACAAAATCATATAAATAGTTTAATTACACAGCATATTTAATGGAAGTTCAGTTTGTGTGAGTGCTGACATTTGTGCCAGACTGCAGCTCTCGCTCTCTCTCTCTCTCTCTCCCTCTCCCTGAACCCCCTCGCGCGCAGCAGATTACCGGACCGAACCATTGCCGCAGTTGAGGTTTTAGCACCTGTCACATGAGGCTTTACGTCCGCAAATCGCCGTCTATCATTCCAGCGGACCGTGTTCACTTTCCCTCCGCCGCCGGAGCGCGTACGCCAGCGTCGCCCCGCACAGGTCGCCACGGTGCAGCCCTCCCGGCAGATAAGCCGAATCGCAGCGACACCCCCATTGTGCGTCTGGCAGCAGCATCACCCACTTGCCTGCAATGGCGATGTAGCGGCTCCAGTCAGTGTGTGCGTGCGTCCGAGCGTTTCCAGTGGCCATTCCGTCCCGGACTATTCACCAGCGTGGGCATCGACATGTTATTTTCGAAAGGTTTTGTAACGACTGGACTGGGTTTTGGTTACAGTGTGTTCATCTCACGCGTCAAACGGAGCCATGAATGTAAGTGTGACTTGTTTTTGTTCCGTGGAATCAACAACACCGGGTTTTGTGCTTAGCAGTTAACTTCGTCCGCTTGGGATCATCAGAAAAAGGCGGCGGGTTGTGTTTGTGCATTTTTATACATATGCATCTTTGTGAGTGTCAGAAGGGGGGAAACCTGAGCTGTCATGTTGTGCGCGGCGTGGCTGATGTGCGGCTCTTTCTGCCCGTTTGTCTCATCCCTCTGACACGTTCACATCTTCATCTATCCATCCTTCACTTCCAACTTTATTCCCCTCTCTCCAAGCAGCAGCATCCCGGATGAATTTTGCACAACCTTTGTGTTTTTCTTCATAGGTGCTCTCAGGGCAGCGTGGTGAATAATGAATATTGAACCGGGACATTTAGGTTCCAGCCAGTGCTGTTGCTGCTGCAGTTGATACATCCATAGGCTCCCATCCAGGCTGTTTTGTTTCAGCACAACTTGGATTAATGCATTCACCGCGTCCTGGATGGACATTTTTCATCTCTGCTTTGCTGTGTCACATTTTAGCTCTCTCTTCCTGGAATGCATTTCTAAACAGGATTAAAGATTAATGTCTCTTCATATGGAATATTTAACTACTGAGCCGTGGCCTGCTATCCTGCCTTAACTAGTGTGTTTTTGTAAAGGTGGGCAGAAGCATAGCCTTAATACATAAATTGCAATTCCTCTGTGACATTGGTAATTTTGTCTGTGGGCGGCAGCAATACATCTCTCAGGGCGGTGGAGGATTTAAACACCAGAAAATGCTATATTATAGTGTTGACATTTAATAGGAGCCACCATAATGTCAGTGATAGTTTTGAGAACTGGGGGATGTGGCTCTGTACGGGCCACAACTTCCCATAGAAAAATGAGTACGGGGAGAAAGCACATGAAAAGAATCAATGGTATTTTCCAAAGCATAGCACCAAATGAAGCCTAGATCTTTCATCTTTGCACTAATGTCTACAGTAAGTATTGATCTAACAACGTAAACATCATGGCGAGCCCAGTGGAAATATCATCAGAGTGCTTTTAGTGTTCAGTAGGCTTTCGCGACTGATTCTGTTTGGCCTAAATGCTTTAATATGTTTGCATCAGCATTTTTAGCTCCTTTGATGTTGGCAAAAATGTGCTCCTTTTATGGCCTGTGATTATTATTCTGATCATAAACTGCTACTCCGTCTTTATTTGTGTAGTAATTACACTTAATGTTTTATGATCCCAGACACTCATGTAGTGTCACTAAATGTTTCCATTTTCTAATATCTTTCTGTATTTCTGCAGGTGCTAATGGGACTGAAGGAACTGTAACATCAGCTGGATCAGATTAGGTGGCGCTACAGTAGGTCAAAGCTGACTCCTCACTCCCACGTTATAATGAGGCCACGGCCATGCTGACATCCCCTCTAAATCCAAAGCAATCATCATGCTGAAGACGGAGGCCTCGGGGGAGAGGACCAGCCTCCGGAGTGCCTCCCCCCACCGCAATGCCTACCGAGCTGAATTTCAGGCGCTTAAAAGGGCCTTTGACCAGCCTCGAATCGATGGAGATGCCAAGCCCAAAGATCTGGAACGAGTCAAGCAACCAAGAGGCCGCCAGTATGGCGCTCATGTCAGCCGCATTAAGGACATGTTTATGCAGATGGGCTCTGAAAATGCAGCAATTAAGACCAGGGTGCATGATGACTCCTCTCCGCAAAAGTTGGTTAAGCCCACCAACTTCATCAACAAGGCTGATGGATCTGTCATAAAACTCCAGCATTCCTCATCAGCTGAGAGAGTTGGAAACGCTGGAGCCAAGTTCTCTGAAACCAGGAAGTTATTTGAACAGCAGTCCCGTGACCAGTCTCAGTCACCAGTCTTTCCCTGTGGACGTGATAAAAGGGGTTCCCATGAGCACCTTGATGACTGGCGGGGTGCAAGGTCCAATCGAGGAAGTACAGATTCCTTGGACTCACTGTGCTCCCGAACAGAGGCGTCCTCACCAACAGTCAGTCAACTCAGTGCTGTATTTGAAAATGCTGACCACCAGAACCAGGGTGTGCCCTACAGAGGAGTCAGCAGACGCACCTTGTACTCACCAGATGGATTTCACCGCCATGGAGGTGATCTTAGTGAGGACGACTCTCGACACTCTCCCGTCCGTGGGACCTACCGGAACAGGACAGGGGGAAAGTTTCCCGGATCCTCGTCATCTGAGGACCTTCTGAGCCCCAGCCCTGTTGCAGACACCACAGACACAAAATCAGCTTCACAAGATGTCCAAGCCAAAGACAAAGCTGGTGAGACTGTCAGCAGAAGTAAACAGCATGTTTCTGAAGTGACAACCTATGGAAGCCAGATCAATGGTTCCTGTGAAGAGGAAGAGAAAAAACACATTGAGGATCTAGGAGTGTCTAAAGTTTCAAAAACCACAGATGATGCTGTGATTACTGACAAAGAATCTGAAGCTGCCACCCCTGAGCCACAGCCAACCCCAAGCACACCAGCAGGGGAATCTAAAGAAGACAAGCCCTCCGAATCACCTGGAGAAACAGTAGAAGAACCAGATGAGGAATATACTGGGAATGAACGGGTCATTTTTAATGCAGATGGAGACGCCTGTTATCAGGGTTGGGGTGAAAGCTGCACAGATCCTGAGGATGACCTCTATGGAGATGATGAGGATATTGTCTACGATCCAGGCTCTGATGTGATAGAGATTCCTGGTCTACCAGAAGAAAGCAAAGAGGACATCCCTGCGAAGAGGAAGATTCGTTTCAGCACTGCTCCCATTACAGTAAGTCAGGCACTGTTATGACACAGTCATAGCCTCAATTGTTTCAATACACTGAACTCAATCCAACTTAAAAGCTGTCACAGAGGTCCTATCAAAAGTAGGTTAAAACGACAGAGAGACCCTATTTTATTCAGAGCCTTTCACAGCATCATCATTTCTAGCAATAATTGAAATACTTGCTTTTGGTACATTTTGTTGTTTCACCTACATTTTTGGGCTCAGTTCCTAACAATACAGTGAACCAACTTCAGCAGTGGTTATCCTTATATGACTTTTTGTTATATACTTACTGTAGCTCATACCTGATATTTGTTAGACACTACATTAGAAATTAAGCAAAATATTATCCTATTTCCTGGCTCTCTCGTGGCAGCAGTTGAAGCTACTTTGTGATGCAGAGCTTGAGGGTCAAAGCAGTGCCCTCTGGGAAATTGACGTGTTCATGAGCTGAACATCTGTGCATGTGTTAGTCATGCTGGTTCTGCACCCACACACAGGTTTCACACAGATACTGTTTGTTTTTCTGCAGCATCGTTCTTCGCTGCTTTCTGAATCAAGAATCCATTTACTGGATGTTTTGTAGTTTATGATGCCATATCTGAAATTGGTCAAATATTATGCAGTATACATCATTCAGTTGGGCTGCTGTGTGTAACATTGTTGTGTGTGCTACGCTCGTGGATGTTAGAAATACATTACTAGTTTGGACACACCTTCTCTTTCTTCTCTTCTTTGTTTTTATCATTTTCAACATTGCACAGTAATTCTGAAGACAACCTAACTGTGAAAGGACATGTGTGGAATTATGTAGTAAATAAAAAACAGAACATGTTTGATATTTTGGATTGTCCCAAGTAACCACATTTAGTTTTAATGACAGCACACTCATAGCATTCTCTCATCTGATTCACAAGGTAGTTGCCTGGAGTGGTTTTAAAACCACAGTTGTGCCTTGTCAAAAGTTAAATTGTGCCATTTCTTAGTAGGCTATTGCCTACTTAATGTGCGTTAGACCATCAGTTGTCTTGTGCGGAGGAAGGGTGGGTACAGAGTCAATAGTCCTATTAGTGCTACTACAACTGCTGTACAAAACCATTTTATGACATGAAGCAGTTAAGTAAAAAGAAAGGTTTTAAGTAAGTACTTTACATGGTTTTAACGACTGCATTTCACATTCAAAGATCTTGATATTTTTTGGACTGGCTAACCGACATTTCTTAGAGTAACAATGGACTGACTTTTTTCTTTAATATGTGCCCACCATTCAGCTACACAAAATATTTCATGGTCTAAAGCACATTAAGGAGGCAAGAAATAGCATAAATGAAGTAGATTCTGAATTGAAAACTGTTGAATCTGATGACAGAAAGCCATGAGTGTGCAAAGCAGTCATCAAAGCTAAATGGTGGCTCCTTTGCACAATAAAAAATTTTGGCCGTCAAAATTAATGCGTTAATCCGGATTAATTCATTTTCATGATAAATTTGAATAAAAATTTTAACGCATGCGCAATGCACAATAACTCAACATCCACAATTACACCAATTGACATGGATTAACCACTGGATACCGATACACAACCAGTGTTACTTTCGTTGACAAAAAAATTTCGTCATTATTTTCGTCACGAATCATGCAGCTGTGAGGGGGGGCACAAGCCAGTTCTTTCTTATGCCGGTCCCAAGCCCGGATAAATGCAGAGGGTTGTGTCAGGAAGGGCATCTGACATAAAACCTATGCCAAATCAAACATGCGAATCATTAATATGACTTCCAAACCGGATTGGTCGAGGCCCGGGTTAACAATGACCGCCATCAGTGCTATTAACCAACAGGGTGCTGGTGGAAACTGGACTACTGTTGGTCGAAGGAGAGGCGGGAGGCGTGTCCGTAGGCAGAGA
>JAQQAE010001034.1:0-27878 GCA_029823295.1 Pseudamia nigra
TGTCGCCCCAAGTCAGCTGGGATAGACTCCAGCACCCCCCCGCCCCCCGACCCTGGCGAGGATTAAGGGGTAGAAAATGGATGGATGGATGACTTGAACACAGTAGCCTCAGACATCGGTAAACAAAAGCCTACAAAACACGTGCAGCCCACGAGGTGCGTGCATCACACAGTGAGCTGAGACACACAGCATCAGCTATTTCATAAGTCAAGGTAAGAAGACATTCTAAATAATTTTTATAACTAATTTCATGCATTCCTTTCGTGCACACACACACAGACACACACACACATTTTGTGCACAGATGTGTGAGCTGCACTAGCCATAAAATAATTAACTTGAAAAGGTTCTCATCAAATTGACATGAAATAGCTTAGGAAATCGATTCTGTGGACAAGACAGGTGTATGCAACCACTTTTTCACAGAAATCTGCGGATGCATTTAAAACTTTCTACAGTACTGCTGAATAGCATAATTATTACACTTAAAAGTGTGGGAGCTGAAATCAAAGAAAAGAAATGCCAGAATTTGAGAAAATATCTGCCATAATCCCTTCAGTAGGTCTCACTTCTCAATTCCAATCAAAAATTTAATAAATGTAGGTGACATCTTCCACACTGCTGTGGAAAAGAGAGGCCCATAGATTATGTCTGACTAAATCTGATGACCAGTTGGTAATTAGAGCAGTCAATCATGTATTCATTCCCCCAGTCCAAAAACATTTGTGATGAGCCAACATCTCCATTAGAAGCAGATTTTTTTACAGCCTGAAAATTGTCCAAATGAAGTCCACACGAAGTGGGTGAGATCCTTGTTTCCCACAAGGCCACTTGAATTATAATTTGATGAAGGGTAAATGTGGAATTTTTGCTTAGTAATGCAAAAAATCATTAGACACTGCAGCTTTAACTCAGTTATCTCATATTTGAATTAACTTCTTTCACTACTTTCTACTCCAGGATTGTCTTCACAATCCCTATAATCATCATTCACATCATCGTGCTCTTCAGCATTGATCAGCAACAACATAGCTATCATCACTTTCACTGATGAGTGATAAAGCTGTGTGAGATATGCAGCAGTAAGGCACGAGCCGGATCCATACTAAGTAGGTTAGGGGGGTAAATCTTCAGGTCTCGAGAGGCAGAGCTCTTTCTCTCCTTGTCTCTCCCTGTCTGCATCTGACAACCTCAACAAGGCTGAGCTGAAAAATACCAGTAACATCCACCTCCATGGTTCTCTTTGCTGCCATACTCTCCTTCACCACCTGCCATGATCTGTTCTTTACTGTCTTGTCTACACACAGTCCTTTCTACTCCTTCCATCTGCATTGTGTTCAGCTTTTGCAGAGTCTCATCTGCTGCACTCTCGTTATGCACCCAAATGGATACATGGGTGCATCTACAATACGTAAGCCTGGATTCAATGCATTTACATGCACACATCTTAAGTTCAAAACCTAAATATTTAGTTCTGAACCCCTACTATTGATTCAGTCTACAGTTGCTCTGCTAGCCTGTAGGCCAGCTTAACTGACACGGCATCTTGGCTGCAATTTGCAACATGACTCACTAGACTTGATGTGAAACTTTATGACAGATGACACAGCCGCATTTGACTCACAGTCACAGTGAAGCATAACCTAATTCAAATTAGTCTAGTCATTTATTTTAGGATGTAGGCATTTGGCTTTCTCAGCTACCTGTTAAGATTGATGACTGTTTGGATGCATATTAATTGATTGTGAATAATGGGCTGATGTGTTTGCTGTGTTCAGCTTCATAAGAGCTTTGTTTGAAGGAGGTTCTGGGCATGATTTAGATGTTCACCAGTGTCTATCAGCTGTTGTGAAAATCCACCATTATTCAACAAAAGTACTTGTTCAAGATATGAGTCTTCAGTTTATTCTCATTAAAAAGTGTGTGATAACCAGGTATGTGTGGAGGAGAGATTATACATTTTGAGATCGTCATGAAATTAATTCAACTCATACACTCAACTCCTAACCATAGCAACTAGGAAGTTTGACAGTTCTCAGTCAGCTTGAATGCTATTCACATCTTGTCTCCCATTCAGCTGGTGTAATCAAGCCTGTGAGCCAGTCACAGCCAATGTGATGACAATAGTCACCATGCACATTACTCACAAAATGTCAGTGGGAAATAATTAATGCTGGACTATTGAAGCCAAACTATCGCGCCTACATTTCTCACTTCTCAAAATGTTAAAATATTACATTCGCGGAAAGACAGAGATGTGGTAGTGCTGTTAATGCTCTACTTATGATAATAGATAGATACATACAAATGGATGATGGACGGGTGGATGAAGGTCATGGATGGATGAAGGTCAAGGTTATTATAGAAGGTCAATGCTATTACAATGGTTTACACATATTGCCCATATTATGAAAGCTACTCAGATGTATAATTATTATTAAACTCTAATAGGATATCATATGTGCTCTTTCATTTGGTCACATAATTTTGAGTGACCTTGAAAGGTGAAAGTCAAAGTCACACACTCATTATATGGATAATAAAACAGGTCTGCATGGATAATTTCGATATTCATTGTTTTCCAAATGAATACGCCATGTCAGATGTTGACAATATTTGAAATTCTGGGTGGACCAGTGACTTTCTGTATAGTCACATCACACCCAAACCATGACATATGGTGTTTCAGAATGCTTGTTGAAGACGATTGTAACATTCATATTTGAGGAGAGAGGAAAAAATCCTATAATAAGAATAGCATCACTGTGATTGAAGTTTACCTCTGTGATGTGAGGATTGGGGTTAAAGCCACACTGGTTGCACACCATGGAGCGGCACTGTGTGCAGGTGTTGAAGTTCGGCTTGACATCCCCAGTGCCCATCAGGTCAGTGGTTTTGCAGACAGGACACAGTTTGCTGCTGGGCATGGGTGCAATTTGAGGCACAGAGTAAGGGGAGGTGGGGACACTGCCTCGGTCCGGGGACACAGAGGGAGACCTTCCAGTCCTGCTGCCCAGGTCCACCTGCAGACTCTTCCTGGCCACATGACCCTGGCCCTGCTCTCCCTGTTGCTGTGGTGTTTCATGGGAGGCCAACCTGTCCCCTGTCACGTGACCACTCTGGACTCCAGCTTTAGGCCTGGGATCTGATGGAGGTGCTCTGTCAAGAATGATATAAAGAACACACAGAACAAAGCGGAAATTAGAAGGACATACATACAACAACTAAATCATGGCAAATAGCAGATAGTATAAAAAAGAATGCAAACTTTAAAACAAGTTGATAAGTGGCCCAAGACTGGGCATTACTCATTCAAGCTACTCTTGTAAAGGTTAATGATAAGAACAAAGGGTTCAGCTCTAACACCTGCACTAATTTTACCTGCTGTTCACTCTCTCCTACATAAATGTCCAATCACATTAAGTGTTCATTTACTGTAACTTGCAGTGTGGCAACCATTAATCTCAAACACACATATTATGTCATCAAAACCTTTCCAATCTCAAGTCAACTCTATCTACAAGTTATTTTGTTAATTTAAAAACATACTATGGTCAATGGGAAAATGCCTTATTAATTGAAACCAAATTCATTCACTTTTACTTCGTACAATAAAGGTTTTGTACGAAGAGTGTTTGTTACGTGTAGCAGTTCTGTAAATTGACAAAAGAAGGGTAAGTAGGTGATTAATCACAGCAAAGGTGAAGATGGAGTTGTTGACAGACGGCAATGATTATTTCAGTTACAAGAATGTTAGAGTACATTATTGTTAGTTTGATTTTGGACATGGCCCTTTATTTCGTACTCCTTTATTATTATAGCATCCTCTTTTATAGACCTCATGAGATTTTATCCATGCACAATAAACAGAATATGTAGCTTATATATATTCTTTGCAGTACACTTTTAAGAGCTTTCTTCTGAAGTTTTTATAATAATAATAATGGAATGGATTTATACAGCACTTTTCAAGTCTGCTTCTCAAAGCGCTGACAATGAATCCGTTATTCATTCACTCCCAGTGGTGGTAAGCTACGTTGGTGGCCACAGATGGCCTGGGGCAGACTGACAGAAATGTGGCAGCCAATTTTTGCCAACGGCCTCTCAATCATCACCAAACATTCATTCAGACAATCATTCACCTTGGACAATTTAGAGTAGCCAACTCACCTATTGGTACATGTTTTTGGTTGTGAGAGGAAGCCAGAGTACCCGGAGAGAACCCACGCAGGGGAGAACATGCAAACCACACAAAAAGGCCCTGCTGCCTGGTGTTGGGATCGAACCCAGGACTGTCTATCTGTGAGGCACAAGTGCTACCCTCTGCACCACCGTTATTTCTGCTTAATTACAACAAACAGCGGCACTCCTTACAGAGCCTTGTATCCCTGAGACTCACACGGCGTTGAAAGATTACATTGTTCATAGTGTGATATCAGACTGCTCAAAGTGTTGGACAACACATTCAAATGCTGAATACTTTATATTGCCACTATCAGTTTCTGTGAAATGCTCCTTGTGGCTTGTTTTCACTCTTTGAAGCTGTTCCGGCCTCTGTGATGAGTTTTAGGTGGAACAAAGCAGTGGATCAGACAACAGTATTGTAAACTTTTGGTTTTTTTGCTCATGCTGGCCCTCAGGCACTGGTGCTGCTACAAATGGAGGACTTCCACTGTCACAACAACTTAGAGCTTGTTTTGTCATGCCCGTCATCTTCAACAGACATGTAGGAATAAACAACAAAATAAAGGAATTAAAATGAAATACCTTTTTTGAGTCTAAACCCCCATATAACTCCAACGTTGTTTTACTGTCCACAGGAGTGATTTGTTTATTGTAGCAAACCTACTGGGAAAAACCTGCCCTTTTGAAACTAAGACCATCACATCTCAACACAGTCCTGACATTGTGTTAAACCACTTTGCTGACTTGGTAACATTTGAAGATACTCCTAAAGCTACTGACAGCTAGCACTTCACTACAGATCCCAAACATTACATTTAAATTGTGTCCTCATAAGATATTATCGCTTGAAAATTGTGTCATGTGATTTATGCATGCAGACGTAATGAAATTCAAAAAAGTTTTAAATGGAGCATAAAAACTTTCTTTAGATATGATCATCCATCAGCAAATGGGAATCCTCTGAGAACCACTGGCGGCTTTGTTCTGAAAGCTATACAAATCGCTTGCTTTATCACGAAGTGGATGCTGGTTTTGTGGGAAGGGCTTGTAAGCAGTTGTTTGTAAGAGAAGAGCCCTGTGAGACCTCCTACTAAAGAAACAACGTAACGCAGTCTCAGCAAGGCATTTGACAATGTCATGGTAACGGTACTGAAAAAAAAGTTACCATGTAGTGTCAGCAAATACAGAACTAAACAAGCAGTCAGTGTATCTGACATTTCTCAGATTTATTGGCACTTCACCTGTTACAGATAGGACACCATTACTCCATATGAATTGGTGACAGAGAGGGGAGACCACATTTTTTAAGTTCCACTGACACACCCAGATGTTAATTTAACAGGATAAAGGGGGGTTTCTTACATCATCAAATCATAAGCACTGGAACATGTTTGCAGCAGGTAAATTAAAGTACTGGCTGAACAAAGTGTTCATTCACCATGTTACTTTGAAAATGACTGAAATATAAAAAGCATCACAAGCAAACGAGTATTATGTTTCTTCTTGGATAAAAAATTTACATTATGCCATTATACAAATCTAAAACTCTCTTTAAAGTCCTTCACTGACATCTGACTTTCAAATGTGTCCCTCAGTACAGTGAAAATTATATCTGATATCGTATATCAGTATAAGTATCCTATAATGGAGATACTATATGTTTCTCTGTATTGATTTATACGTCGGTCCATTGCAAATGAAACTGTGTAGCTGAGTGAAACCTATCTGCTGCCTTCCATTTAGTAATATTTAAAGGTCAGAGCATAGTTTGAATCACACTTAATGTTCACATGTACCTTTTGTTTTTAATGAGTAATGTTTTTTTAACCTTTCTAATGGCTTTTTGTCAGTAATGTCTGCTCAGTGCCACAGCACTAGCCCTGTTGTTTACTCAAAACCAGGAATGACAGTGAGATTTGACATTTGGGTTGAAACATGCAAGAGCTCATTATTTGTTACAGAAGAACAAAGAAATACTTTTAACTTTAAAATTATTCTACCATTTAATTCTGCCATGCTGTGGCACTTTATTGCTGAGACAAAAGGTCCACCTGATGAAGTGCTTTTATAAGCTCCTTTTATGAAGGTTAAGATGGAAAACAGAGACTTGACACACATCCAAGTGCTTTCTGTCAAAAATGACAAATGAAAACTCAATCCTTAAAAAAGGTAGCTTGAGTCGAGGTTGCTAGCTTTTTTTAAATCAAGCAGCAAATAGCTGCTTTTTTACAGTCACAGCAGACAGAGGGAATCAGACACTGGATTAATGTAATTTTTTTTTTTTCAATTAGCCAATACCTGTGACAGAGGCTGTGACAAATAGACCAAAGTCTAAGCTGTAACTATGCACTAAACTAATTACTGCAGAGTCTCTGAGGTGGACAGCAGTGTTACAGGCCATGGCAATTTTTATTCTCAGTACATGCAGACATGTTTAACAACAGACAGCCATGGCAAATTGTCAAAATAACTGATGAGGAACCAAGACACAAAAGAAGTATAAGCTTACTGTAAAGACAACAAATCCACATTCAGGGGCTGTAGTGCTGAAACTTTAAATCTCCTACACACAGTGAGACATGTAACAATAATAAAATATGTCAGCTCCACTGAAATCCCCATACATGGCCCTTAATCAATACCCCATACACAGTGCATTACCTTTTTGTTTTATGGAGGTCATTTTTTGGTGTCACTGTGCTGTAGTGTAAAAGACCAACTGCAGTTTGAAACCATCAACCACAGTGGAAAACATGGTTTATGTTGTATCTAAGGTGAGTACAAAAAAATTAATCTGAGCATGTTAGCGTTGAATATCTGAAGTTACCATCAATGTACAGCTAAACAAAAGTCCAGATAAGGTAAGAAATGTTCTGAACAAGATGTTTTTAAATGTAGGTCCAGTGTGTAAGTGTATGTCTCTAATAGATGTTTGTTAATTTGCAACAACTCTGTTGTACTATGTATCCTGATGATGTCATACTGTCACATCATAAATAATAAGGGTGGCTATTGCATTATTTGTCTGAGCTGAGCTATCTGTGTGGCATCTGCAGCCTACATACTGAGTGTCTTCGAACATTATTATAGCCATCATTTTCTGTCATGAAGGTGTCCTTTTAAATGATGCAGGATTAACCTCTCTCACACAGTTGAATAATGAGGCAACATAGCAGCATTTAGTAAAAGACTATATCACCTTAAAATGCTTTTAAGTTATAATCATGAGGTCATTCTGACTGTGCACCTAGCGGTATTCAAAGTTGCTATGATGTGAGAAAAAAAAAACAAATACTGAGGTGCCTTGTGTCTGTATTCAAGCAAAGAGGAGTCTCCAGCTTTACAAGTTCCTATAGGAGTCAGGACTTAGCTCTCTGACTTTAATGAATAAAACACAATATGGTCTGAATCATAGCTGAAGTGGATATTGTATATGGAATGCACTTCTGAATAACGTTGTATAGAGCATATTATGTCCCTGTTCATATTAATAGGCAATGGGCTGCAACTCATTTTAATTAAGATGAAAATGTCCAATCTAGTTTCCACCCAGCCACCGCTTCACTCACCCTCAGGCAAGTTCTTTGTGGCAGAACATTGTAAGCAAAGACTCAGAGAAAAAAATACAAGGCCATGATCTTGAGAACAGCATTGTAATCAGCTATATTATACTCTATCTCTATCTATCTTTTCTCTTAGCTCACTCAGTTTTTTAGAACTAGCCACCACTTTATGAGGCATCTTAGAAAGGATACTGGAGAGAAATCAAGATATAAACGAATCATGAGGTTGCATCGGAACTGTGAGCCTTAAATCTGCCATAGTGAGTATACAGGATGAATAGTTAAGTGCTTTTTCCAAACAGACATATAGACAGGCCTAAACATTATGAACAGGTATATGATTTTCCATTTACAACAGCAGGCTCTTTGCAGGACACACCTACAACTTCCTATCATACAACAGAGATAAACAACCAACCAATATTGATTTCTGATCCATAAAGGGGGAGTTTGGAGATCGAGGGAGAATGTACTATGAACTACAATTTGAAAATCTTTCAACATACGACTTTCAAAGATGTACTGCAATGGAGAAAACGTGATTATGAGTAGGGCTGGGCAAGAAAAGACTGAATATTGTTGCCATGGTGTGTTTTAATATGACGATAATCATCAATATGTAAACATTTCTTTTTGTCTTTTGGATTTACTTTGTATACCTTCTCAATTGAAACACATAGAAATTCAATGTTTGGTTGGTTACTCATGTTCTGAACGTAAAAAATAGTTTAAAACCCCAAATAACAGTCTTCACATTGCTTTGATCTTGTGAAATAAGAACTGAGATTGTACTAGTTTTGCTTAATTTGATTTAACATTGTAGAGGCCACAATATAATATAAGCACTAGACTGCAAAAGGACTACAATGTTTTTATCTGTTTTCATCGCTTTCATTCTTTCAGTCTTGTTGCTTTTTTAAATAATTTTTATCCTGTTGTGTCTTCTATACATAATAATAAAGCAAAAATAAATGTCTGGTTCCCGCCTTTAGACTGAAAGATAACATTTGACATTTGTTGCAATAATTACTGACTGATATGGAATGTGTATTCTGAAAACATTTTGGACCACAGTGGTCAGCCCTTGTCATGAGGCCAATGAATATTTATACCTCTATTTGTAACACACCCCAGAATGATTAATGCTTTCTTTTTTGTTCAGGTACTGAGGTGGGTCATGGAGATAGTAATACTGAAAAGATGCTATTATAGAGTGCTGTCTGATTTTTGAGGGTGCTAATCTAAATAAAGTAGAATCCAACAGTAATGCTGCGGTAATATGTTAAAAAAGACATGCAAAACACAGAATCAGAATAAAACTAAACATTTCTACTGTACATCTCCGATACGACTGCACACAGCCCTCTAAAAAAAGACACTGTAAACAGGTGTGGCAAATGTAAGACGCAGCTGTGCCTCTGTGTGTTTTCAGGTCTACAACTGTTGAACTGTGTAATTAAGGCAGTATCAGATCTTGTTGGAAGGGTGATCCCTCCCACACATCTACACAGAAAACACAGCCTTGAGCAACTACATGTGACTAATCACTAATAATCTGAGCTAGTTTGGAGAAGATATTCGTAATCAGTGTACATTCTCTTATCATAGGCCACCAATGGGATTTACTTATGCAACTGGAAATATTATCATGTAAGGCTGGGCTATCCTAACAGTGATAGGCTCAGCTTTTTTTCTCCTGATGAAATGCAAAACCCCCTCTTCCAAAAAAAATCTGTTTTTTTTTTTTTTCTGTGCAGTTGACGGAGGCGTAAAACAATTTCCACTGAATATTGATCTGATTTGAGATTTGATAATTGAGATGGAATGGGTTGCGTGTTTTATGATCCAGTGTTCACAATGACGCCGTCGCCTATCATCCTCTTCACCAGAAGGAAAGTGGTTGTTCAGAATGACTGAATTTACTCGTATGTTGAGACATGCTCAGGAAATCCATCTGAAATGGACTCAACAAAACGCTGTGCATCATTTATGCAAATCTCTCGTGTTTTAGCACCTGCACCTGCAGGAATACTGATATTCGTGAGAGCCATGAGTGTTTATTTGCACTTACATTGCCTCACTCGAGCTAAAAAACATCTCTCGTTCATTCATGACATTTAGCTTCTGCTGCCTGAGGAGAAACACCGTGACAACAGGCGTACAAATCCCCCAGTGAAACGTTTAAAACCTATATTTATTGATTGTGAACCAAAAGCGTTGCATATTAAATTTGAGTTCGACCTAAATTGATGTTGACTAATAGGGTGGGTGCTGCCAAAAACAAAAATGGGTCTCAGAAGGGGTGGTGAATTGTGTTGACAAGGATATTGAAATAAATAATTAAGCATCCATTCAAGTCTATCTCCACGCAGTCGGATGATCCTATGTATCTACGTTCACCATCGTACAGATGTACAAGACAAGCAGCCGTATTTCTTCACTGATTTCACAGAGCCGTCCTAGCTACATAGCGGCTACCTGTTAATCCCCGGCCCGGGTCCAGCCCCACTTCCTCCGGCTGGCGCTCCATTGCTCGGTTTGATGAGCTGTCCAGAGTCCGGTGGTGCTGAAATGGAAGCCGGAGCCCCTGCCGCAGGGACGGCGGGCCCGGGCTGTCCCGCCTGTCCCTCCCCCTCCATACTGGCCTCGTTCCCCATCGTCTCGGGATAGGTCTCGACGGAGAGAAACGATGTTGTAGATGGTTCTACAGCTGTGGTAAAAACTCAGATGAAACTCAGCGGTGCTCCCCTTCCGCCATCATCACCTACAATTCAGCATCCTGCACGGAGCACGCGCGTTGAAGGTAAGGGCGAAGGAGCGCGCTGACGCAATGGGTGGGAACAGTTGTGCCTCGTACGTGCGCGCTCACTGTGCTCGGTTATTTCAAGTCACTACGCAAATGTCTCTGGACCCCAAAGGCACATGACTGAGTCCACTGGGACCTGCCTCATTCACACCCGTTTGTTTTAACCTAAATAACAGGCTGCATTTGTGAAACACGATAGCTGCTAGAACTGTCTGCAAAAATCTCTAGGTTCAATGTGCGTTTATGTCAGCTACAAAAAAAATTGTAAAATATGAAAAAGTAAAACGTGCAGTAAAGTGACAAGATGCTCAACTATATTCCTGTGCCTAAAATTGAGACATGGGTAAAACTTAAAAAGCTTTAAAAAAGTAAAATAGAATAAAAACAATAAATACAATAGCTCATAAAAATCAACTTATTGAGCAACTGTGTTATTTATGGTAAATAAAAAAGTGCAGTTCATGGTTTTGTATTTAGGCTTCAGAAAGATTTTGTGTCAGATCCAGATGACCTGTGGAAAAAACGTGTACCTCTGCTTTTTTTATGTTTCAGTATAATGCTGATTTAAAATGTTAAAAGTATATTAAACGCATGCTGCTTACACTTACACTAAAATTAATGTTTAAATATGATTTAAGTATGTAAATGAAATGCATCTTGCTTTTGAAATAAAGGTCCCACAGGTCTCAGAATGATTGCGCTCCCTAGTGTACACAAACTGTCACTGCAATTTATGCACTAACACTAAGCTTACTGACTTTCACATTCAGGTTTGTCACCAGTGTTTGTACACCACTTTCTACACTAATATAATTCATTACAGTCACTACAGAAGAAAGTAATCCTGAATCACTATGTAGCAACTGTTAACAAAAAAATAAAATAAACATCACAACAGTTGTTGTCAAACTTTTTGATAAACAAATGGACCACCCAATAAAAAAGTTTCTAAGACTAGTTTGAGCTCCAGACCTTAACACAGCATTAGAAGATTTGAATGACTCCAAGACACTGTCATTGACTTTATTGTAACATGATATGGCAGGCACAAAAAAAAACAAATGAGCCAATTAACAGATACATATGTACAAAACACACAACTGTACACATTCAAATTAAGTTTCATTCAACATTGAGATCTATTTAGGGTATAAAAATAACACAAGAGCTTCTTCTTCCAATTGCAAAACCTCATGACACATACATGAACAGCTGAAGGTCTTTAGTATGAAAAGACATTCTAATGAAAATGAAAAAAAAAACCCCTGATACATAACACCCTCCGCTTACAATGGTCAGTAGAAAATGGAATTAAAATGTTTTATATATCAGACAATAAACAGCTACAGTGAATACAGAGACACTGAATTGCTGTGGATGAATAAAATATGTGGCCTATTTTGATGAAACATTCAATCCTTCATTGGCACCATGAAATATGTGAGTGACAGAATTGGAGAAATTGTGATTTATGGTCACCAACGTGTATATTTAGAGATTTAAAGGAGGATTCAGCGGAATTCATACTCAAAAAAATAATCAAACTATACTGACCACAAAACTAAACAAATGTTCTCGCAATAAGAATTAATTCAGCATTCAGGAGCATTGCTGGTAAAGCAACATTTTTCATATTTACAAAATGCTGAAAACGATGGACTAAGAAATTTACATAGAGACTAAAGTTGAAGTACATATATACACAAATGGTAGAATAAATGACCAAACTTGAGGCCAATTTCACAAAGAAGAGGTGGCTGTGAGTAAAATACAGTAATCAGCCTTTATTAGCATACGGGTAGTGCAGTATTTTCTTTTTGTCTCTGGTGATTGCTTGTTGCTCACACAAATACATTACTCACAGAAGGTTATGATTGTTGGGAATTACTGGCGTTTGGCTTTGTAAGGACGAGAGCGTTTCCTACGGTCAGGCTTCCTCTGCTTGTGTAAGCGGCCGATACTCACACCCTGCCGACGACGCACTGAAATGTTTTGCTCAACAAGGCTGGCCAACATTCCTGCAGATGTAGAAATGGACAAAGAAAAGAGACACATTATTTTACTGTAGATGCCTGGCTATTAAAAATTCCCAGATCTGTAATTCGCCACATGAGATGTGACGGCTGATTGATCATTCTGGCTTTGCGGTATTTTAAGAGCAATTTGATCAGTTTATTACTGAAATGAAACAAATGTCTCCTAAATCAAGGCAAGACCTAAATTAAAATACAATATTTAGGTAAAGTTAAACCCTTTAAGTTGAAATAATGGTTTCAGGTGAAGGCTATGAGCATACAAGAAAAAAACATCAGCAGAAAAAAAAAAAAAGACAAAAACTTACCTTCTTGAGCTAGCATTGATATAAATGTGCAGATGAATTCATCATAATTATGTGTCCTCCTCTGATCATCAATCTGGAAATTCATAAAAGATTTTGAATAAGCTTCAGACACCACTTGAAGAAGAATAGATTGGTTTTGATTTTAAAAAAATAATCATACTTTGTATTTCTTTCTCTTTTCGACCTCTTCCTTTAGATACACCTCATAATTGGCGATGTCGGCCTCTACACACTTGAGCAGTGCAAGCAGCTCCTGCAAGAGACAGAGTAAGATGAACTATGCTGTGTATTTGTTGGTTATTTATTTTACTTTACAGACTTTCAGTTCTATAATTGGTTGCTAGAACACAAATGTATTGTGATAAAAACACATCTTGACAGTTTCTAAAAATTAAAAAGGCACAAACAACAGTACAATAAAACACAGGGAATTTCTTGGACTTACTTTCGGTGAGTATTTATCCCCAGGAGGTTTGCTATCTGCAGCGGTTTCCACAGTGCTAAGCTTTTCCTTGCTAGGTTTCACCTCCGCTCCCTCTTTTCCCGGCTCTTCTTTCACCTCCACAGATGGTCCTGCGTCTCCTGCATTAACTTCTTGCTTTTCTCCCGCTACGTTACCCGCTTGCTCTTTGTCTTTTATCCTCTCAGGAGAGCAAACCTGCTTTGTGCCGTCAGCAGCCAAATCTACTAGCAAAGCAACAATCAATCACAATCATAAGGACACCAGCAATACATTATTAAAATAGTGGTATATTCCACAATGGTCAATTACTCCTAACATCTTATTTCTACTGTCTAACATGATTAATGTGCTGTGTGCAAGGCTTCAGCAACCACCTTGTAAATAAGAAGGTTGACAGTAATGATCTTGTGTACTCACCAGATGGAGGGAGAGCATAGATGACTCCATCCTCCTGGAGATGGAGCAGAGTTACGCTGACAGAAGGACCTAGTTCTCTTACGGCTCGATTATGTCTGGAGTCTAGCCTCAGCATCTCATCTTCTCCAAACAGCACACGAGACAGATGGGATGCAACTGGACTGGAAGGCCGTGTGGCAGCCTGGGAGCGTGCTGGTGAGCGCAGGGGGGAATTGAAGGCGCTGCCAATCTCAGAGGCTGTGTCGGTGCTTTCGTTGCTGGGTGTGGGGGACGGCTGTGAAGCAGATGTGATACAAATGCCTCCAGTGCGGCCTTCTGTGCGGACAGAAAGGGGTGTATTTAGGGCATCTTTCCTCTGAGCTTCTTTCTTTAGCTTCTCAGCCAAGACACTGAGGGCAATCTGGCTCTCCATTCCAGTCCCAACCCGTCCTGTTCTCGATCGCAGACTTGCCTTCCGTCTGAATCTCAAGAAAGAAAAAAATTTTCTTTAATGGTCACAAGTGCAAACACATAATTATCATCATGCATATATTACAATGCGTACCTGTTAGATGTGCCAGCAGAACCTGTAACCTCCTCCTCATCATCCTCATAGTCATCTTCATCATCAGAGTAGGGGGGTTGAGGAGGCCCCGGTACCCGAGTGCGACCAACTCCAGCAGCAAGATCCTCTTCTTCCTGTTAAAGGTGGAGTAAGTCATTCCTGAGAAAAACTGTAAATGTGTAAACTCAAGCTTAAGACACATTCATTTCTACCCTCACAAGGGTCAGGGAGGGTGAGGGAGCCTATCCCTTTTCCAACTGACTTAGGGTAAAGGTGAGGTACACCCTGGAGTACATAGCAGGCTGACATTTAGGCTACATTCAGACTGCAGAAAAAATCCATTTTTTTCACGGTATGTGACCCGTATCTGATTTTTTTCATGACAGTCTGAACAGCACTATACAATAACTATAACTATACAATAATTATTCAGGAAGTGCTAAAAAAGCATAATGGGTGCACCTACAGTGTCTTTCTGAGGACCTATGCACTCCTGCTCCCTGTTTACCTGCATTGGAGACTTTGCGTAGTTGTGGTTGTCCAGGAAAGCAGGCAGGCGTTGAACAATGGGATTTGGACTGGTGACTTGCTGGGGACCTCCGGCTGTGGGGACTGGAGGTTTGGCCATGACCTTGGTGTTTCCTGAAGTGCTCAGAGAATCTTTGGACTGAGCTCCCGTCTCATCAATGGAATCTGCATAAATGGTTCATTATTCTCTAAAACAGTACCACCAGAGTCTTTGAAATATACAGGTCATTTCTACTCCAAGGAGTCTCTTAATCAAAACAATAATGCAAAATAAAGTAGACAGCATCGTGAAGTATCGTTTGATGATGGGAGCTGTTGTTTTCACCTCTTGGATCTGAGTTAGGCAAATATATTTCCATGATTTAAGTTTTATTTGCTTTGCATTTAATCGTGTGTATTCACATTTCATTCTAATAAAACACCTCACTTAAATTAACACTAAAGATAGTATTCATACTAGTGAAACATCCAAAAACATGTTAACATTAGAGTTTGTAAAAGAGCTATGACACGAATGAAAAGTGAGCAAAATGAAACAGGCTGTTATAATAAATAAAATTAAAGATTTCTTTCACTTTGAATGTTGTTGGAAACACTTGGTGAAATGGTAGGGCTAGGTGCACAGATCAACAAAATACCTTACACAATCTGGTCATATTTTAGCTTTGAGTTACAGTTTCGCAAAGCCAGAGAGAATAAAGTGCCCCAGTGTACCTGAAGAGGCTTGATCAGTCCCCTGGGATGTAGTTGGCTCCACATCTGCCTCTTTTTTGATTGTGTTGGTGCTATCATCAGACGGAGCATTGTCCTGCTGCTTCTTGTCATGGACAAGCTCAGGCTGCGTGAGTCGGATCATCTGAAGATATGACAAAATCTCAAATTACTCAATTTATCAAAAGACATGCAATGAACAATTTGCAATTTTATTCTTGTGAAGCAGTTTGTGACCTTGCTCTGTGAAAAGTGCCTAAAAAAATGAACTTTATTTTATTACGCATGGTCAATCTACCAGATCTCTACAGATCTGACTTGCATACAGTTTCACTATAAAGGATTAAACACTGCAAGACTTATTAGGAGTATTAGTCCTGTACCAAAACTGTTTACTGAGACATAGAGCAGCAAGAAGCCAACTCAATCTATTTGCATTTAATATATTAATTTATTCTGACCAATTAATTCTGCCTCTAGACAGTAATGGTTTTTTAATCACTTCCTGACCTTCTGTAGCCCCTCCAGCACAGTCTGTCGATTTCTCTTTAAAATTTCGAGTTTTGACTCATATTTCATCCTGCGGTCAGGCACCACTGCCATCAGGTTGAAGCGAATGTCATGATACGGCTCACTGAAAAAGCAAGAAATAGCAGCATGAGAATGAAGCCACAAGAGGAGAGGATGAATCATTCAGATTAACCACCCTTAAACTCACCCGGCAGTAGCCAAACCAATCCTCTCCATGATAACCCGTCGCGCCTTATCAGTCCATTCTTCTTCCTCTCCCCAAGGCCCTAAAACAATATCACACTTTAAGCAAAAATGATTTGGCAACACTAAAGCCACTAAACACTAAAAATTAATAGAACTCAATATTCAATGGTAAATAAATGCAATTATTTCCAATTTATTAAATGATTTTAGGATTTTAAATTCTTTAATAAAAGGAACAATATTGTTAGTAGACTTCAGCAGATGGAACTTTGATCCCCACTTGTTTTTATCCTGTAAGTCAGACCCACCATTAAAGGCTTATTTGAAGATTTCGATGTGGATGTGCTTGTAGGAGTTAAGAGGTTTGACTAAAAGCTAATATAAAATTATAATAAAAACACATTAACTTGAATTTGTGAATAATTCAATCCCCTAGGGAACACTTGTCTTAGATTCAGACAAACTGTTTTCAGCAAATCAAATGCATAGCCTTAAGGGTCTGAGAATTTCACTTGCTCCATAACAACCAAAATATTGCTACAAATTTGCGTGACGAAAGTAAGATGAGGACTATTTTTCAACTGCTGCTGAGACTTACCATGGTCAATGGGGTAAGCCTTGAGCCCATCCAGCTCAAAGAGGCGGTCCTTGATGGGCACATAGCTGACAAAGTGGAAGGCTTCCATGGTCCGCACTGCACTGATCCCATTCTGTTTCTCAGGCAGGTGTCTGGGCTCAGGTCTCCATAGAAACACGGAAAGAGTAGAGTTGAGATATTG
Organism: Pseudamia nigra; assembly: GCA_029823295.1. Classification (NCBI taxonomy): domain Eukaryota; kingdom Metazoa; phylum Chordata; class Actinopteri; order Kurtiformes; family Apogonidae; genus Pseudamia; species Pseudamia nigra. The sequence continues at coordinate 17,055 of JAQQAE010001034.1, forward strand.
AAGAATGGACAAAACCTGGCATCTGGTCAAAGAATGGAAGACCAATCACAGGTTTGAAATTTCACAAGGAAATCTGACTGTGACTTACCTTGCATGGCTGTTATGTGCTCTGGCCAGCTCAGGGGCATTTCCTATTGCGTAACCTTTACTCTGAAAATTTCATAAGTTTTGACATGAAGAAGACCAAGGGAAACGATAGATGAAGCATACAAGTCTGAAATTTACTCTCTCCACTAATACAAACAGTGGTAAATTATGGTTGAGTTAGTGCAACTACTCAAATAAGACAGGAAAGGACCCCAGTAAACAAAACTTATATTTGACAGTTGCTAAGAATCTTCAAAACAAGGATTTGCTACATTGTCACTTTCTTAATAATAGTTACATTATCTTGCTTACCTCTGGACTAAAGCCTTTTGTGAAAGCCTTCATACGACTGAGTGTAGTGCCAAGCTCAACACCACTGCAGTTCAGAAGCACACTCAGCAGTGCATGGGTAGCACATGAATTTGGTATGAGCTTGATGTTAAAATAAAAACCAAAACAGAAGATTCATGTTAATGAAAGCACTTAATTCATTACATATTTCAGCAAGATGTGGATATTTCTAATGATATGATATAATCACTGAGAAATGCAATGTGTTCACCAGTTATTACAAGTTTGAATCAAATATTTATTTCTTTAGTGTGGGAAAAGTACAGCTTCATAATTAATTTATTCATTTCTTTAACATCTTATGGACTACCTGAATAAAATATAATAGAGTTAAAACATCTGTCATCTAGTGCACTACGATACACACTGTTACATAAGCAACATTAATCCCCCAAGAGACAATGTAAGGGATTATTTAATCTAGAATCTAGATTAACCTTTGGATCATACTGCCAGCATTAGTGATGATGAACTTTGTCACATGGCATTACAACATTTTAAAATGACAAAAAGGTACCCTTTATACATTCATCTCTCACTAAAAGTCTTGATATCAACCTTCAATTTACACATTTCAAACTACTATCAGTCATGATCACCACCTACCTGATGAGCAAAGAACATATCATTTACAATTTCCTCATCAATGACAGAGGTTTCATCCACCAAAGTGTTAACTTTCCTCCTAGATCGACGTTCCTCAATCCACTTGAACAGGAAGATGAAGCCATAGACAGGACTAAAAATACAATTATGCATGTAATTTAATTAACAATTTGAGGTGGGCACAAAAAGATAATACCATACATTTTAATTAGTGGGATTGCTGAGGAAGCAGCAAATGATATGCTACTTTCAGTCAGTTGTGACAACAGTAGTTGCTGGTTTATGACTATTTACTTTCTTGCAACACTTGGTAAAAGGACACTAGATCTCATTTCTTAAAACCTTCATACCTTTGACACTTGCTCTGAAGATCATATATTTCCTCTACTTGGACTCCCTTAACGCCTGAAAATATGCACAAAATATTTTCTTTCCTTAATGACTCCAAAGACTACAAATCAAATTTCTGATTTAACAGACACAAATGAGCAGACGGCTATAAATGCACTCACCAAAGTCTTCCACCAGCAGAGTGAACAGCCCTGAAATTGTAAAACAATATGATTTAGCTGAATTCGGTGAATGACATGAAGCAGCCTGTGACTGTCTAGAACAAAAGTCTATAGTGTTACTTGTAGACATCACTTTTTTTTTTATTTTCTTTGTCTATCGACTTGCACAGCATAAATGTTGACATGTCGCGTGTTGGTGAATCGATGTACGCTACATCACTGCTTCCCTCCCGTTCATGTGTTTTAGAAGTGAAGCGATAAAGAGACTAAACTATCCGTCCTGCTTTACGCTAGCTACTGAGTTAACCTAGCTCTTGTCTTTCGCAATTAAAATGTCTCACCTGGGTCACTCTCAAGCTCTAGCCACCCTTTGTTCATTTTTGCATCTGTACACGGCTGACTAATATTTAAGATGCTGTCCAGTCCATGATCAAAGGAGGCGGAAGAATTTTCATCGATAGTACAGCATCCATTCGTGATACCCTGAGGAGAGCTCAAGATAAACACAATAGACAGAATTGGCCGCCTACAAAGTACGTCATCAAAAGCGACGGGGTCGCAAAGAAATGTCCCCGCATTCAACTTCCTGTGTGGTGGAAAGTATCAGAGTCATAGACGGTATTAGATCAGAATGAACGAACCAAGGCTAATACCGTTTATTTCATGCGTATGTGTGCTTCATATGTTTTACATTGTGTAAAAACAATATGAAACGTTTTAAGTAACTGCGGCTATGAATTACAATTAGCCCCATTACGTAAATAGAGAGTAGTGATTTCCGATTTGACGTTACATAATTATGACAGTAAAATAACTAAAAGTGTGTATTGTAATTGTAATTTAAGGCAGTTAGAATGCCTCCATTCAACTACCATTATCTTTTCCCATAAAGGACACTTTACATGCAAAGGAACAGTGAGATAATCCAAATAGTACCGAATTGAGGCTCAGTTTCTCTTAGAAACAGAACGTAGTGACGTGAAAAGAGTTAAATGCACAGTATAAAGTAGACATTACATATTTTGTTCCATTTCGGTTTGGTTTAATGCCCGGCACCTTCTCCTGCCGGGAACATTGCTTTGACTTATTTCTTCGGGGACCGAATTTGTTGTGACACTGGAAAAAATTGGAAATTAGCAACGTTTATCTGCTCATTTACAACGCCACTATTGTAATTAATTGCTCGATCACTGTGTGCACTCTTGGCGAGGTTGTTTAAAGAGTGCAGCATAGCCGCATGCAGGGTAAGCCTCAACAACAGCCCGATGTTTGAGTTTAATGGACGCGTTTTAGCTAGCCGACACAGTTAGCATTGATGTAATTTGGGCTAGCATTAGCTCCGTCAACGATACACCTACACACAATTAGATTGTTATCTTGTGTACGACAGCAAACCAAACAGCCAGGTCGTGAAGGAAGTGGGTTTTCTTGGAGACACAGTTATAACCACAGAACATATTTTCTCGCCACCATAGAGCCATGGCTGGTGCGTGTTTTTTCTGAATTATGCGTTTACTGTTGTGCAGTCAGTTAGCATGCTGGTCTGCTGCCGCTGAAAGGGAAACGGCACTGTTTATATGCACTCGGATAGGTTGTTCAAGAGGAGAGAGCATGTTGACGTTAATGTGAAATGGCAATAACATCAACATATCAGCTCCTATCAGACAGACGGCAAGAAGTACCGTTACGCGATTTTTTTTAGCTGCCTGAGCCCCGACTCAAAGCCAAATGACACACATTGGTCGCGTCATTTGTCACGGAAATCGTCAGTTATAAACAGTTTACTGTCCTCTGACCAATACTTAAATTTGAACCCAGTTTTGTTTCAAATAATTGTGTTCAGTAAGGAATCCAATGGAATTTCTAAATTTGTTTACAGAGGATAAGCCATAAGATCTGCAGCCTTGACTTGACAGAATATTTGGTCAAGTGTAGCTGTATTTTCCCTCTGCTGTACGAAATTATGATGTGCGTTTATAATGCATTATTTGTACAGAATGAATTGAAGCTAAAGTCTTGTTTATTGTCTTAGGGCTCCTGATGAAGGTCAGTAGGTAATACAGTACTCCCACAGCCCTACAAGACGACATGTCTGAAGAGGCACATTCAGAAAGTGACCTGGAACCTAGCCTTAACAGTGAAGAGGAGGAGTTTGAAAATGAGGAAGAGGAGGACAGTGGTGACATGGAGGAAGATGAGGATGAAAATGATGGAGATGATGAAGATGACAGTCTTGGTAAGTGGGAGAGCTACTTGCTTATTAATAAGTGTTGTTGAAATAGGAGACTTAAATGTGTGACAAGGAGGTTACTACTAATGTACTTGAAATACAGTGGCAGACGCTGTATTGGGTTGCATGATTTTCTCAGTACTACTCAGCTGCTTGTTCAATTAAAACATCTGGACTTGTCTTTTAAGAACGCCCTGCGAGTGCCCAGAGTCAGCCAGAAGGAACTCAGGATGGTAGAAACTCCACTTCATCTACCTCTGGAGAACCTTCGTCTGAGCCTTCATCACAGTCTGCATCCTGTCCGTCCTCCAGGCCATCTTCCAGGCCTCCCTCCAGACCTGCATCTCAGTCCCAACCTCCAGCCAGTCCACAGCACTCAAGGCAAAACAAGCCAATCAAAATGAAGAAACAGAAAGCTTCTAAGTTAACCAAAACTAAGTCTTCAAAAGGTCCCAAACCCTCCAAACCGGCAAAGCCTGCACACATGAGGAAGAATATTAGGTACATTTTATGTATCAGTATTCTTTTCAGTTTATGAGATCATATGAATTTACTTTTTTATTTAACCAGACCCTTTTTTTCCATACTTATAGGAAGCTGCTGAAAGAGGACCAGCTGGAAGCTGGGACCAAGGCTGCTCAACAGGAAGAGATGGAGAGACGAAAACGTCTAGAGCAGCAGAGGAAGGACTTTCCTGCACCAGCCTCAGTCATCCCAGACTCTCAGCTAGGTAACTGTGTCTTTATTAGCAAAGCCACCTCTAACCATTTATCAGTGATATTCTTGGTGACTTTTTGGCTTTCCAACATAAATTCTTTGTTTCATTTCCATGTATTCTACAGTGGACAATGCCTCTATTTTAGGAGAAGTATCTCATTTGGTCCCTGCTCTCCTGAGCAAGCAGGATGTAATTTGTTTGGACAGCAGTGGTGATGAAGATGAAAAAGTAGAGCCCAATTTGCCTACTCTTGCCATTAGAAATGGTAAGTTAAATTATCTTTGAAACTGCTCTTTTTCAGTGATTTTAAATAGTATAAAATTAAAGCAGACTCTCACACAGTTTTTAATGTACCATCATATATCAGATGTAATTGAGCTCAGTTCTGGGGACGAGGATGCTCTGCAAATCAGCAGTGAGTCAGCCGATGAGGATGGTGATGCCATCGGCTCAGAGGAGAGCAGTGGGGCCCACATCAACGATTCTTTGAACATGCCTGATGCCCAGGGTCAAGTGCTGGTTAACATCAATCATCCTGCAGAGGAAAAGGATATTTATCTTGCTCCACAGCTGGCAAGAGCTGTCAAACCACATCAGGTAAAATATATTTCAATATACTGTACATGCCTTATCTCCAGTCACAAAACGGGATGAACACATTGGTTTACACACTTCATAGTTTAGCCTGTGTTCTAACAACCATTTCTTTCCTCTAAGATTGGGGGAATCCGATTTCTTTATGATAACCTCATTGAGTCTCTGGAGCGGTACAAGACCAGCAGTGGCTTTGGTTGCATCCTTGCTCACAGCATGGGTTTGGGCAAGACACTGCAAGTCATTTCCTTTATTGACATCCTGCTGAAGAATACTGAGGCCCACACTGTGCTGGCCATTGTGCCTGTGAGTAAACTGATACAAGGCTACAGACAGTTTTATTCATTCTCTGTTTTATTCTGATAAAATTACAGTGACTTCCTTGACTCCGTCTCTCTAGGTGAACACACTACAGAACTGGCTGACTGAGTTTAACCTCTGGTTGCCGCCACAGGAGGCCCTTCCCCCCAACATTGACCCTGCTGTTGTCACTGGACGCACATTCAAAGTTCACATTCTCAATGATGAGCACAAGTATTTTAACATTCCATATTGTGTGCATACTTAAATATTTGTTTTGAAATGTACAGTATGAGTTGTTAATTGTCCTGTGTGACTTGTAGAACCACACTGGCCAGGGCCAAGGTTGTGGAGGACTGGTCCAAAGATGGGGGGGTGTTGCTCATGGGTTATGAGATGTACCGGCTGCTGTCCATGAAGAAAAGCTTTGTTATGGGCAAGAAGAGGAAATCGAAGAAGCCTGTAGGTCCAATTATTATTGACCTGGATGAGGAAGACAGGCAACAAGAGCTTATGAAAGGTCAGTCACTGAAGCCTTAGAGGTGATCTCCAGGGGGTTGTCATGAAGCCTAAAATGCAGTAGTCTGAACTTTAGCCCTTAAAATATTTTAAATATGATTTTGACAGATCATATTCAGTTGGTTGAAGCTTATTGAACACAACACATTTGAAGCCTACTGCACCACGTGGAAGTAAACACTCAATTTAGGAACTCTGAGTAGAAAAGCTAAAAGCAATCCTTTTGTCACCTACTATTGTTTTATGCCTATCACTAAAATCTAGCTTCAACAAGACAGAATGTGATTTAATTCTAAAAAAAAAAAGATTAGTTTTCCCATTTTGAAACTGACTTTAGAATTGAATATGTATGTCTTAACTGCATTCACTGTATCTGACTTTTCCTTTGCAGGTATTGAAAAGGCGATTGCACGTCCTGGCCCAGATGTGGTCATTTGTGACGAGGGTCACCGAATTAAGAACTATCATGCCAGCACATCACAAGCCCTAAAAAATATCAGGTCACGACGAAGAGTAGTTCTTACTGGTTACCCACTGCAGAATAACCTCATTGAATACTGGTGCATGGTGGACTTTGTTAGACCTGACTTTTTAGGCACACGTCAGGAGTTCAGCAACATGTTTGAACGACCCATTCTCAACGGGCAGTGTGTGGACAGCACTCCTCAAGATGTGCGTCTAATGCGCTACCGCAGTCATGTTCTGCACAGCCTGCTGGAGGGTTTTGTCCAAAGGTAAGCTTTGTACCATCACACAATATATATTTGGACTTAATCAAAAGAAGACTGCACAAACCTCTAATCCATGCATGGCTCTTGTATTTTCTGTCAGACGAGGTCATGATGTGCTGCGGGACCAGCTTCCCTCTAAGGAGGAGCATGTTATTTTGGTGAGACTGTCTCCCATTCAGAGGGGCCTCTACACTGAATTCATGAAACGCTTCAGAGAAGCTGGAAACAGTGGCTGGCTTGGCCTCAACCCACTCAAAGCCTTCTGTGTATGCTGCAAGGTGAGGCTGCATTTCCCTCTATCCTATTAGCTATAACCATCTGGCACAGCAACAGTAACATCTTGTCATTTTTTATGCAGAAAGCCTTTTTTGTTTTCTGATTCCGAACAGATTTGGAATCACCCAGATGTCCTTTATGAAGCCCTGCAGAAGGAGAACCAGGCCAATGAGCAAGACCTGGACCTTGATGATATTACTTCAGCTAGTAACTCCCGCCCTGCACCGAGTGCTGGCCTTAAAGCTAAAGTAGTTGATTCAAGCAACAGCAAAGCGAACAACACACTCCCGTCACTCAATCCTTCTCAAGATAGAGCCAATCAAGTCATCACATATGAATGGGTATGTTGTGACAATACAATACACAAAGACATTTTTGTACTAACTGCTGTATGAGTTCTTCTCTTTGATGGCATGTAATGTGTAACTGATTCTACACTGTGATTAATGATTCTGTCTTTAAAAACAACTTTCATATGAAAAACCATTTATGGTCCATATTTAATACAGTTAAATGATTCAGCCAGAGTTCAGCTGTCCATAGAAAGAACTGTTATTTACCAACAATTTTGGTATGTCTTAGGCGAAGGACATCATGTCAAACTACCAGACAGGAGTTCTTGAAAACTCTGCAAAGATGGTTCTGCTCTTCCATTTAATTGATGAGAGTGTGAGAAGAAGAGACAAGATTTTGGTCTTCAGGTAATTCTTTGTCTAATGTGTGTCACATTAATCCACTGCTAAGTAGCTTATGGAAGAGGTAGATTGACATTGCATGACTCCTAATTACGGTAACCTTTTTTCTTCTGAGATGTTTGCAGTCAATTAGTAAAAAACAGGTTATGATTTCTGTTTCATGCTCTGTACTGTTGGTTTGTATGAATTTACCATCATAGGTAATTTTGCTTCCATAATATTGACCTAAATTCAATAATATGTACTAGCTGAAAGGAAAAGAAGAAGAAAAATATACTTATCTAATGATTAAGAAAAACATATCTAATGATGAATCAAAAACATGTAAATGATGTGTGAATCAAAATCTGAAATTTAAATTTTAGTCTTTTATTTCCTGTTAATTTCTTTAAAACTGAAGCGCACCCATGATTTTCTCTTTTCCCTGTTTACCACCAGTCAGAGCCTGTCCACACTGACAGTTATTGAGGATTTCTTATCAAAGAGACCCATGCCTCCAGGCATTGCCTCCTCTGACACTCAGAACCCAAACTGGGTTCGCAACCTCAATTACTACAGTGAGTCATCCAATCTGTGTTTTCCTTCCAAGCCAGTGTGTCTGCAGAATGCCTGGTCTTTCACACACTGAAACCTTGAAGCTGTGAATGTCTTATTGATTTATTGTAGTGCAGCTCTATAGCAGAAATGCTTTTGCCATTTGAAATAGTCCATTTGTATATTTATCCACCTGGAATTTTAAATTTCTTCATCTGCTTTATTAGTTTTCCCCAAAAGAGATAAGACTTACCCATCAGTAAGATCTGTCATGGATACTCAATATAATATATTACCAGGATATGTTTTACTTAATTTTGCAATTACAGTATATTCAAATACTTGAGTGCTAACTTGGTCCATGTCTGTTGATAGGACTGGATGGGAGTACGTCAGCGTCTGAAAGAGAGCGCCTTATCAATCAGTTTAATGATTCAGAGAACAACACAGCATGGGTCTTCCTCCTGTCTACCAGGTACATACCACAGTTATTTTTATCTTTTGTTTTTCCTTATACCTCCACACACTGAGTAGAACATGATTACTTTAATGTCTATCTTTCAGAGCGGGCTGCTTGGGTGTTAATCTGATCGGGGCCAACCGTGTCGTTGTGTTTGATGCCTCCTGGAACCCTTGTCATGATGCCCAAGCAGTGTGTAGGGTGTACCGTTACGGTCAGAAGAAACCCTGCAACATTTACCGCCTTGTCTGTGACTTCACCTTGGAGAAAAAGATCTATGACAGACAAGTGTCAAAACAGGGAATGTCTGGTAAGAGACGGCATCTGCATCTGCCTTATTAGCCAACAGATCTTAGTTTGCAAAATAATTATCACCCTGCTGTTATATGCCTCTATAAATCAGGCAGGTTGAAATTTAAATATATGTGTCAGTGCTCGTATATAGTGAGGATGTTGATTTTTGATAAAAGACTGGTGCTATTTGGTGAAATTGAAATTATCACTATATTATGTGTTATATGATGTCAGTGAAAAATTTCCAGTGAGAAATGTTTTTGCATTACGTACTGGTGTGTTTGTGTGATTTAAGATCGAGTGGTTGATGACCTAAACCCAGTGCTGAACTTCACTCGTAAGGAAGTGGAGTCTTTGTTGCACTTTGTCGAGGAGGAGCCTGACCTCACTAAATGCAGCCTGGAATCCCGAGGTGACTTTGAGACAGTGATCTACCAAGCTTGTCAGCTTTACCCACACCTCATCACCAAGGTACATTTTCATGTTAAGAGTAACTTCAGCCTACTCAGGTCTATAATTGAACTCCCCTGCTCCTGTAGTTGTTGGATTTTTTTAAGAACAAGTTGACTGTGGTTGTCTTTTTTTTTTTTTTATGTTCCCCTTATTAGAAAGTTTGCAAGTTGTACTTTGTAGATCCTTCACTGCAGTCACAATTGACCTACTTTAGTGTAAATACCTTATTGTATGACACTGCATGTAAAAAATAGGCTTTGATACATCTGTACCTTCATTCTGACCTCTTTAAAAACAGTACATTAAAACTTCAGTTATTTACACATTTGTCTTTTGTATCAATAGATACCTTTTCAACATGAATCTCTGTTAGTGGACCGGAAGGAGTCAAAACTGACCAAGGCAGAGAAGAGAGCTGCAAAGAAGAGCTATGAGGATGAGAAACGAGCCTCTGTGCCTTATTCTCGTCCTTCATATGCACCATATTACCCAACCAGTGATCAGACGCTCACAAACATACCAGCCTTTAACCAACGTGGCTGGTGAGTTTCACTTATTCTACAGCATGTTTACACGGACAGTTATTTGAGGTATTTTATGTACAGAAATTCTTTGATAGTAAAGATAGATACATACATACTTATTTACTTACTTACTTATTTTATTGATTGATTGATCCCAGAGGGAAAATACTAAAAAGAAATACTAATGGGTTGTTTCTCAGTTAATTCTTACCCTGACACTGACCAACTCCACTTCTACGCTGCAACGCCAATTGAACCAGCAGTATTTCGCTGACATTAACTGGGTGAAATGCATTAGAAGTTTTGCTTTCCACAAGAAATGCATGTCCATCATCTAGGGCTAGATTATCTGGAGACCTGGAAATAACTGTCTGCCCTTACTGGTAGAAAAATTGTGTGCAACCAGTCAACAAATTTTGCCCTTGTATTTCCAGGCGTCCTATGGTACGTCCAGATGACAAGCCCATTGCAAGCGTCAGGCCGATCCAATCGACCCCTATCCCCATGATGCCACGCCAGGTTGGAATGGGAATGCCTGGCTCAAGCTCTGCTGGTAGCCTTCCAGTCAACTGTTTGCAGAAAGCTGGTGTTTACGTGCAAAGAATTGTGACCACAACAGGTTTGCAGATTGCTTTGTTACTGCAGCTATCAAGCTCCCACCAAAATGTTAGATTTTGCATTTATTTAGTAAATATACACTGCCTGGCCAAAGAAAAAGTCGCCACCTGGATTTAACTAGGCAAATACAGTAAGAGCATTTCCACACGCACAACGTGAAGGGAACTCCAGGGATGGGGACTGAACAGCTGTGTAGCCTCAAGAAAACCACTATTCAGTGAGGCGAATTGGAAAAAAGGCTTCAATTTGCTAGAGAGCATAAAGATTGGACTCTGGAGCAATGGAAGAAGGTCATGTGGTCTGATGAGTCCAGATTTACCCT
>JAQQAE010001035.1:0-12892 GCA_029823295.1 Pseudamia nigra
AGTCAATTTAAATGTAAAAGTATAAGTCTTTACACATTTTGAAACAAATTACAGTAGTTACTGATGAAAACAATGAACCAAGTGTAAAAATACAAAAACATCTCAGCAGAATACTACAGAGGTTCTGTTAAGTTCTACAAAGCAGGTGGAATATCCTTTAGTTACACAAGTTTAAATTAGAAAAAAAATATACGTTTTAATGTCAAATAAGTGATTTTAGTCCAGTGTCTATATCACCTTCTATCATGAGTGTTTTTGCGCCCACAAAATGAAAAATAACAAATGAGTATTAATTGTGATTAATCGAAATTAATCCACAGTGACTCTGATTAATCAGATTAAAATTTTTAGTCGTTTGACAGCCCTACTTTACATACATTTTCAAAGTAAATCAAAAGAAAATGAAGCGGGTCCATTTCCACGGGGGAATAAGTGTGGCTGGCTTTTATTTTGACATTTTCCGGCTTGGTGACGTCATTAGAGTTGTGCAGCTGTTGGACAGATGGCGTCGTGTCCTGCTCTACTGGATGCAGTCAAATCGCAGAGCAAGATAACTTTTCTGCCTTGTTAGTCACCTGTGGGGCTGCCGACGTAATGAGATAAGATGGATAGTTCAACGGCAGACTCTACTGCGGCTGACGAAGATGAATGTTCACAGGTGTCATGTTTAATGCGAGTGGGGAAAAATTCAGACTGGCTTCGCCTGGTCGAAAACACAGAGGTATGCTAATGTGGCTAGCTCGTCTGAACTTCTGTTAAGCCTACACCTGGCTCATTTTCGATAGGATTACATTTTTCAGACAACACATTTTTGATCATTTGTGGTTTCTCGTGTCTGTTGTTCAGAAAAGACTAGCCTTATGTTGTAAAAGGCCGATAGCAACGTACATTTTGACAGCTAAGGTTAGCTCATGATTGTTGTTTTCCTCTTCAGATCACAGTTGGACGTGGTGTGGACGTTACCTACCAGCTCTTATCCCCAAGTTGTCCTCTGATGATCTCCAGATTGCACTGTACTTTCAAGCAAAGGGAAGATGGCCAGTGGACAGTGACAGACAAGAAGGTACCAAAGTTTCTAAATTTGCTTAATCATAGACTAGAATAGATATACTTTATTGATCCCACAAAAAGGGGAAATTCACATACGGCAGCAAACTGAGCTCACGCCTTTCAGTTTGGGGAAAAAGGGGGAGGGGGTGATGCATTATGACAGAAGAAAAGCACAGTTATCAGAATTGAGCTCATGAGTGAGCAAAATTAGAAAAAAAAACCCTCTAAATGCACATTTAGCAAACAGTTTTACACATTAACAAGCATGACCAGAGAGAGTCATGTATGTCAGTTGTGTGGTAACCTGGATGCATTGTGTTGTATCAGTTCTGATATGTAAACAAAAATCCTCCCCCAAGCATCGTCCAGATGTTAAGATCCATGATATTCTACCATAGAAAAACATGTCCATATAAAAAGTTCCTCTCGATGAGAATCGCTCTCAGTGCATGCCAGGTGGTGAAATTCCATGGTAGTCACATGATGACACATGTCCTCAGAGAGTTCAGATTGTCTCCATATCAGAATGTTTTGGGTTAGAAGCTAGACTCCCTTCTCACTTTTTTCTCTTTCCTGGAGGATTTGCGTTGCACCCAAGGACTTGAATCAAGGCCAGATAATACAATCTCACTCCAGAGGTACAGAATTTTTCGCGATCCTGTGAGTTGCAATTTACATTTCCAGGCTTTAAATTCAATCCATGAAGAGCACCCAGCGATTCCGAGATGTTAACCACTTTTCGATTCAGTTCAACAATCGTCCCATTCTGCATCGTGAATGCTCTCCCCATCTGTTCAATGTGTAGGAAGAGCTTCGCTGGGTCGGCATTTTGATAAGCTCCCACCATCTTCTTGAGTTTTCAATACGCCAGGAAACCTCCAAAACCAATCAGCAGAAATCCTGTGATCATAAATCCAAATAGGTAGATGTCCACAACATCTTCAATCGAAAGATCACAAAGACACATGAGCTTCCATGCATCTCTAACGTATCCCGCCACCGTAGTGCCTGTAGGACATGCGGGTTCCCCCAGACCCGACTTTCTGTTTGAAAAAGTGGTGTCAATTGCATTTAAAGCCCAGCTGACCAATTCCATAATGTTTTCCCGTTTGGATCAAGATGCCATGAGAAATGAAGCAGACACTGACAGGACAAAGCAAACTGGGATCGGTGAAGGGAGGGAGAGGAGAGAAAAAAACGCGTCCGCTCTCTCTGGAAGCCGGAAGAGAAGATGCGTTATCATGGTTTTTAATTTAGTTGTCTAATCCAAGATAAAGAGTAGTACGTATACAGAGCACCTCTGGGTACATACTCCACACAAATATTTTGCATATTTTTCTTTGTGAAGACCGACGTAAGCAAACTGTTAAATGGCTTAAGTTTAATGTGTGTGTTGTGATATTGCCAGAGTTTTCAGTGTGGATTTCTCACATCATGGTCAATGCCAAGTCAATACTTCTGTTTATGAGTTTGCCTTCCAAAGTATATATAGACAAACTTATGAGGCCAGAAACAAGAATGCCGCAATGTTTATAATTGTGGCTATGTGATTGCTATAAATGAGTACTCTAAGTTGTACGAACACCCACTTATAAAATGCAAAACCATGTACTCACCACTGTGTTTTACATACTTCTGTCCCTAATTCAGGGAAGAAAATGGATAGTATTTAATAGTCAAGGCTTTGTTATATTCATTACTTTATCTAATCTCCAGTCTGTCGCACCAGCAACTATAGCTCTAGGTCTACTGCCAGCCTGCTTTCTCACAGGTCATATTTTATTGCATTCACTGTACCTCTACAAGAGGCTGACTGATTGTAAATCTTTAAATCTTATTTTATTTTGCTAGATAGCGATGACCAAACTGCACATGAAAAACCAGTCCATGATGTCATCACATGACTCCATAATAAATACAACAATGTGCTGAATGATCGTCTGCTAACCATTGAGTTTTTAAGTAATTTATTCATGTAATAAACATCAAATCTCAATCAATCTCGTTTGGTCTAAAAGTTCCACCAATAAGGTCTGAGATTTTCAGAAGGAAAACACATGGCATCCTTGAATGTGTCTATTATTTGTGTATGAATATGTTAAATTGTTTCTTTCTCAGAGTCTCAATGGTGTTTGGGTGAATGGACACCGCATACCTGCTGAAGAAGCCCATATACTGAGGCTTGGCGATTCACTTCAGCTCGGGGTTCCTGTGGTGATCGGAACTGCAGTGGAGTTTGATTACAAACTGGTTAAGCGGCCACTTAAAGACATTAAACTCTGCTTGGCTTTGGCAAAGGGACACAGAGATGGAGCTACAACAGCTCACATAGCCAAGAAGCCCAAGAGAAAGTTAACTGTGGAAGAAATGGAGCCATCTACTTCAAAGCCCAAGCTTTATCGTTGCTCCTCAGCAGATGGGTCATTTGCACGGCCATGCACTTTGTCACCACTGAAGCAACAACAGGTCACTCACATCCCTTCAGCAGCAACAGTAGGAAGCACAGAAGTCCAAGAGGATGACTACTGTAGTCCTTGTGACATTGATGATTTGCAGATGTATGTGACACGTGCAATTTATCATGTTATATCATTTAATATTCCATTCCAGTCACAGGGCTAAATGCCATTTAAAATTTGATATACTTTTTCCACACTTCTGAGTCCATGTCAATTTTATTTTATGTATTCACTGAAGAATTTCAGAAAAATATCAATAGACAATTTGAGAGCCCTGGATTATTCTTCGCTTTGCTTGTTTTGTCTGGACAGCAGTTAAACTGATATTAAACCTTACTTAAGTTTCAACAGGTCTTCAACATTTAAATTCAGAAATGCTTTTGATATTTTATTGACAGTTCAGTGGTAGTGATGTCCTATGTCCTCTCTATCTCAGTGTTGAAAGCAATGTTCATTTTTTGACAAGAAAAAATTAATTTTTTACATTAAAACACATACAGTATCCAAATAATATCTTCGTTTTCAAATCCAAACAAAAGATGGAAGCTAATGTAGCATCTATCTTCTTGTTCATTTTGTCAGACTAAGATAGATTCAGTTTAAGTATGTTATCTATATCCTCTATATTCCATCATACATGCAGATAAGTTTAAATGTTTTTTTTTGTAGTTCAAAAACAAATTCATGTCAGAGATGTGCAGCTGTGTCTCCATAATGTTATGTCGTCCGTGTTTTTATAAGGATTTTTTTATCATCATTATTCATCTCCACAGGTATAGCCAGAATATTCTGATCTTGAAGGAGCAGGTGAACAGCACCCAGCGTCGGGTTGCGTCTCTGGAGGGGGAGCCACAGCAAAGCGACCCTGTCAGAGAGGAGCATGTCCGTGAGCTGCAGAGTCAGCTGAAGACACTCAGAGCCAAGATGCACAGGATGGAAACATTAGAGAGGTCGTTTAACGAAGCCAAAAGGCAGCTAGAGGTAAGCGGTTGATCTGCAACCTCATGGACAACACATGAGGTTGCTACTGTATGTGAAGATAATGATGCACACTTCTGACTGCTAAAAAGAAATTTCTGGTTTTCTAGGTTTCCTGTGTGCCGATTTTAAAGTTT
Organism: Pseudamia nigra; assembly: GCA_029823295.1. Classification (NCBI taxonomy): domain Eukaryota; kingdom Metazoa; phylum Chordata; class Actinopteri; order Kurtiformes; family Apogonidae; genus Pseudamia; species Pseudamia nigra. Next base: position 4,625 of record JAQQAE010001035.1, read on the forward strand.
CTTTTAAGTTTTAAGTTGTGTGAGGAAATTTGCTGAAGATTTATAGTAATAAGTCTTTTGAACTGTGTAACATTTCAAAAATGGCTGCCATTGTCCTATTTTCTTCCACATACAAAAGCTTTGACCATTTTATGTGAAGAGGTGATAAAGAAAAAAACATTCCTCTTAATGAAAATGACATTTATTTGTGAAGGCGCAGAAAACAGAACAGCAGGAGGAGGTTTTGAAAAAACAGCTGGAGGAGGCATTACAAGAAGTATGTGTGAAGAGTTTCTGTGAACATCTGTCTTTTGTTGCATTTAAACATCAAAATTTGCAGTTAAAGGTTGCCTGTTTTTCAAATTTATACACTTTTTCTTCAGCAAAAGAAGGTAATAGACGAACTCGCCCTTTCTCGACAAGGCTTTGAGGAGATTCTTCTGGCCAAAAATAAAGAGCTGGAAGTGACAAAGGTGTGGTTCTCTGTTCATTCATGAGTGGTGTGAGGTTTGTCTGGTCAGGTGTTATTTTTAACATGCTATTTATCTTTTAACAGGAGGAGAAGGAAAAGGCAAGAGCCCAAAAAGAAGAAGTAGTTACACAGATGACTGAAGTCCTGGAGAACGAGCTACAGTGCATCATTTGCTCAGAGCTCTTCATCGAGGTAGGATTAGTAATTATTTAACTTTGTGGTAATGAATTACACCATTATAGTGTTTTATTAGGTTTAATTCCGAACCGAAATAAATGCATAAGAGTAAAATTAAATGCTGTGAAAAAGTAACACACCATTATGCAACTGTAAGAAGATAATACCATTGTATTTAAAAACATTTTGTCTAATGATTTTTCCAGGGAGAGACATAAAATAAAATGAACCTTATTCTTTCTTTGAACCTGACCTATAGGCGGTCATCCTGAACTGTGCTCACAGCTTTTGCAGTCACTGCATCCAGCAGTGGCGTAGAAAGAAAGACGATTGTCCCATCTGCAGACAGGCCATCCAGTCTCAGACCCGCTGCCTGGCACTCGACAACTGCATTGACCGGATGGTGGAAAACCTGAGCCTGGATATGAAGGCAAGGCGGCAGACCCTCATCAGCGAGAGGAAAGGTGAGAGGTGTGTTGTCAATCTCTTTCTCTAACTTCATACATAGGATGGAATAATACAAATAATAAACTTCTACGACAATGAAATTAATTATGAAAATAGATCCAGTCACCAGGGACGAGATGAAGACAGGTTTATTGCATGCCACAATATCGTCAGAAAAAAGCAACACATGTCAAGTCAATTTAGTTTCATTTCATTATTTAATAAGTAACACACAGGGAGTCTGTGAGGAAGTGGTGATGGTGCAGGAGATGATCACAGCCTTGAGAAAACTGAAAAGGAGATGGTTTACAATGTATATGAGCTTCATAAGATTCAAACTGAGTTAAGTCTTATGATGCATCAGAAGTCAAGATATGTGGTCCATCCTACATCTCCTGAACAGTGAATATTTTATCAACACCAGTGTTGCAAGTGAGTGAACTGAAAAAAGACTAAAACAATGAATGCTAGTGTTTCCAAAATCTAGAAGTGGACAAAGATATTTGCAAATGAACTAGAACGCATTAAAAAAATCTGTAGTGTACTGATTTTCACAGTGAGTTTGTGTTTAATATGTATTGTATAGGTCTCCTTTAGATTAAAAAAAAAACAAAGACACGTGCATGCTCATAAAACATCATAGTGGGTGCTAGATGGCAGTAATCAATAGAAAAAGTGAAAAATCAGTACACTGCAGCTTCTAATTATCCAGACTTCCAGAAGTCTGATGCTTTAAGCAGACTTCAGGAAGAGCAATGTGCTCAAACAAAATGTCTAAAAAAGATCTACATGGCTGCTATTGTGTGGAGATGTTTTAATAGTTTCCCTGCCAGTCTTGGTTTTAATTATTCCCTTCACATTCTGCTGTAACGATAGGATAAATATTGTATGTCATTGACCTAAAGGTTCATTTATTATGCTGACATGACTTGAGTGATCTGTGCAGCAGCAGGGATGGCCCACAGTGCATTAATATCTGACTCACAGCATAGAATGCTATCAGACTTGTGTAAAGGCCACAGTCATCAGATCAAATGGGCGCTCATCCTTGACCCGTCTGAAGATGCTCAGTGACTAATGCTCCCCTTTGGCTTGAACACATGAAGTGTCCTTGAGCAAAGCGTTGACCCCTCAGCTGGTGTGTAAAGCTTCTCAAAAGCTTCCAGATAGCTGTAGCTTTCCAGGTGGTGAGATGTGCAGTAAATGCGTACATTTTTGACCACTGCAGAAACTATTATGTTTTTAAAAACAGATTAATTATCCAGTTGTTTCTTCTATATGTCTAGAAATGTTAATAGTTTCCTTGTTGTTTTTAAAAGCTAAGACTAAAAATATTTCACATTTTTAATATTTAACAGAAGCAATCTTACCTTGGTATTTGGACTCTTTCTAATTATTCTTGAACATCTAAATGTCTGTGCAGCCAAAGCCTTTTGTATCTTTACTTTCCAAATCCTGCATGGTCATCGATAAGTACCATATTTTCCGGTTATACGTCGCCTTTATTTATTTTTTATTTTTTTTCCATAGTCTGGCTAGGGGATTGACAAATGCACCTGAGCGACATATATACAGATTATTTTGAGTGTTCGTTGTTTGTCACACTGACAGCCACTAGAGGTCACTCTAGGCTTGTACCGGCATCTGCCACATCTGTATTACTGACTATTTAAAATGTAGACATCACAGGTAACAACCATACCTGCCATCAGCTTAACGCCGAACGTGTCAGCAGCGACACATTTGCGCGTCACTTACCCGGGGAGGCGTCAAGCGCACGGCCACCCACGACCCGCTCCGCGGACAGTGGCAGGTGGGGAGTTTGACTGGGGCGGTACACATGTCAAACGGTAACGCAGGTGTCCTAAGGCGTTACCAAAAGAAGCCTCCCATGGAGCAGAAGGGCAAAAGCTCGCTTGATCTTGATTTTTAGTATGAATATAGACCATGACAGCGGGGCCTCCAAGGTTATATTATGTTAACATATGAGACACCTATTCAGTCTGTTGTTCTCTATTCTATTATTACTATAACTTGCCTTTCAAGCTGAAATGTCTGTTCTTGGTGTCGGATTTTGTTAAATAAATTTCCTCGAAAAAATGTGACCTGTTCTCTAGAGCAACTTGTACACGTTTTTTTCCTTCATTATGCATTTTTTGGCTTGTGCGACTAAAATTCCGGAGCGATATATAACCCAGAAAATACGGTAGATGCACTGTCTGAAATGTTCCTTCATTGTGATGAGCCTCAGCACTTTTTTGTGCATTTAGTTAACTCTTTTACTGTGGGTGCTCCTAGCCGTCAAAAAGTAAATAAGCCTAAGCGAACAATATACTTTTTAATTTTGAAAAATTGTTTAATTAAAATTGCAGTATAGGGAAACTGTATCACCTATAGCCTTCTTTGAAGATTTATGTCTTCATTAGGAATGATGGGCCAGAGAGTGAGAGGAATAGATACTGTAAATACAAATTGACATGATGGGTTTTGTTTTTTGTTGAGATTTGGTTAGGATAAGAAAAGCCAGACATATTCTTTTAATTGTCTTGTGAGGGATTTCAACATTTCAGATGTCAATTTTTTATACTTGCAAAGACAAAATTAAAGTGTTGTTTGTTTTCCAGCATCAAACTGTAATGCAGAGGTGATGGTTATTCATGATGACGACAGCAGTGACAGCAGCAGGAGTAGCACTGGCAGCAGCAGCAGCAGCAGCATGGCGTCCATATTCAGCAGCCACAGCTCCGTGGTCTCGGTGGACACAGGAAGTAGCATACATGTGGACTCCAGTCCATTCTATAGCTACAGTGATGAAAGTGATGAGGAGTCTGATTAGCCCTTTTCGTCCCTGGGCTGTGAAGTGAACTGGACTTTCTGGTCTAGGGTTGAATTTCTCTGGATCATTCTTTGGATCATTAGTGGGATGCATGTGGTCTCATTTTGAGTATGGTTAAGTTTATAAAATTATTCTTTCTGTAATTGTCTTTATTTTGAGTTAAAATAATAAAGTTTCTTCCTATGCATTTTCAAGGTTAGTGCGAGCCTTTTTGTTGCAATATACAAAAGCCCTAATTTTCTGAGGTTTTGGTACAACAGGACAAGTGTTTGTGGATGACAAATGACTGTAAGTTGTGACATGTAGGGGAATGACCTTTTTATTAAAGAGTCAGAGAAGGGCAACAGAATGAAAATCCTGCTGGGATTTAAAGGGCCAAAACAATATTTTGATGCCTCACTTACCACTACACTAAGTGATGTGTTTTCCTTATACCCCACACTGACTGCCTCTTTTTATGACAAACATTTTAATTCTGAAATGCCAGCTGACTCTTGTCACACTGTATTAATATTTTGCTCCATACATTTAATTTTGAGTTTCCTAGTCACATTTTCCAGTTTCTAAGAGTGTTGGAGTTTAAACCAATACTAGTCAACAAAAAGAACAACCTGGAGACTTCCTGCTTCTTCCTCATTGTCATTAAAGGCTCGTCTTGTGCTTGTGCTCTTTATGCACAGGATACTGTATGCCTTGCTCAGGGAATGACTTCAAATCCCCAACAGCCGACCTCCACTGGCGTGGGGCTGGTCTTCTGACAGTCTTTCATATCTCTTGATATTTGGCCCGTTTCCTCTTGTGAGCCTCCTTCATCCTTGCCCTGTTGGCTCTAGCTCTAAGCTGCTTTTTGGCCTCAGAGCCCAACATGATGTCAGGTTTCAGTCTGGGCTGGGTGATGTGTTGTGGAATTTTCAGTTGCTTCTCCAGGCCCACAAGTCAAGATCCACTCCTGGGCCTTTGAGAGCAAATCAACACTGCAGACCTGCACTACAGTCAAAATGTAGGGACACCTTTCAACATGGCACATTAGAACTGTAAAAGAACACGTATGGAATTATGTAGTAAACAAAAAGTTTTAATGGCCCTGAAACAGGATTTATACATTAGATCAGGGGTTTCAAACTCCAGCCAGTCTCCAAAAGCAGATTTGACTGCAGCGTTCAAAAAGGTTCCTGTTTGATTTATGTTTGTTTCTGTGTTTTTTGGTGTGAGATTTCTGCCTTTGCCAAATTTATGGTCAGAAATGGGTGAATAATTTTGTTGTCCTTTTTTTCTGGATTATTTGGTTTATTTTATGTTTATCACATCGTTCGTTTTTATTTGTTCATTTTCTATATTTTGTTAATTGTCTTGAATATTATGTTAATTATAACTTCACTTTTGTTTGTTTTCTAGGTTTTTTTTTAGTTCATTTTTGTTCATATGTGTTCACTTTGTGGACTGTTTTGCTATTTATGATCACTCTATTGTTTTTGTTCATTTTCTTGTTAGTTTGTTCATTTGCTGTTCATTTTGTACATTAGTTTGTGAGTTAGTGCTTTGAACTCATTTTGTTTGTACTGATTTACTGGTGACATGTCAACATAGCTAAAATATTCTTATCCATCATAAGACTGTTTACATTTAAAATAAAATACATAATTAATTAGGAATAATAAATAATACAGGGAATAATAAGTAATAATACTAATAGGAATAAAATAAGTAAATACATAAAATGCTTTGATACACAGATTCATGTAGTGTTAAAAGGGGGGGGGTGATTGTGGGTCCCAAGCAGGCATTTCTCTTTTGGGTCTTGAGCTGAAATTTTTGGGGAAACACTGTCATAAAAGAAGGTACAACTGAACATCATCCTTTTTATTATGTTTTGTGAGTCAAAAAGAATTCATGCTTTCCATCAGTCAGTCCCATCCAGCTGCTGCATCATACTATGAAAGTGGTCTTGCCAAGCTGATCCTTAATAGTTTATGTTTACAGGGCAGGGAAAGCCCATCATCCATGCGGCCTATCATCAGAATGCACTCGCCTCCTGTGCTGCTGTGGATGCTTGATGTCACGCCAGTCCATTAAAGCCAGAGTTGGAGGACAGCGTGTGTCTGTCAGGCCTTATTTCAAGAGTATGACAGTGATGGAGCGCCTTGGGGCTACAGTTGGAGTCTCACATTCCTCCGTACATCAACTCTCCATGTGACTCTTTAAGCAACCTCCTCATGTCAGTATAAAACATGTACCCACCCTCTTTTTGCTCCTCACACAGACATACAGTAGTTTTGCATGTTCTTGAATCCATCCATGTGGAAAGTGTATAAATATTATTAACAACTTATAAAACCAGGTGGAGCTGAGACTCTTGTACAAACAATCAGAAAGGGAATTGGGGGTGGGGGGGGGGCTATTTGAAAACTATTTATGCATTTATTGTTTTTCTTGATTGTTCACGCTAAAACAGCTGAATATTTCGCTTATATCAGTTTGTAACAATTGCAGATTTTATGCTTTATTGTTGCTGAAATTGGGAGTATTGTAACCAAAACAGTCACTTGGGAATTTGCCAAAATATGGAAAAAATGAAACTGCAGTATTTATGTTTTGTACATTGATTAAAAATGCTACATATTCACTCATTTTCATATTTAACATTTTCATATTTGTTTTTTATATATGTGTATATAATAAAATATACAATAATAAGACTACCAGTCAAATGTTTGCACACCCTCTCCTTTAGTGTTTTTCTTTGTTTTTATTGTTTTCAGCATTGTAAATTAATAATCAAAGCATAACTGAAGTGTGGTAGACCCAAAGCCACCATCATGCTCTTTGGGTCAGTCAGACTGCTTCCTGCCTGAGTTTGCCCCAGGTTCTGCCTTTTGATGGTTAAGGAAACTGTACTCACTGACACCCTGACTTTCTTCACAATTTCTGTAGTAAAGACCTACATTTTAAGTGTTATGATTGTCTGTCTCTCTTCCATTTTTTAAAAATTCCTTTCTCTTGCCATTTTTATGGCAACACACGGCTTTCTGCAGTACAATATTGTTCAAATAACGCTCACAAGGGTATGGTACCACGGTGTGTTCCAACACTGCTTTTATCCAGACAAAGTGGGCTTAAATTACTCAGGGAAACTTGGGACACCTGCAGGACTTAGTCGCACCAACTTTCAAGGCCTGATCAACCTCCACTGGTGCAAAACAGCTTTAAGTTGTTAACCTATGATTTGTTCCCTGAAAAAAACCTTTTTATATAATTCTGAAATATACATTATTTTTCAGTTTTGGGTTACTTTACCTTTTTTTTTACCTCTGGAAGTTCAGCACTTACATATGTACCATTTCAATCTATTCATTGAACTTGAACTGCTTAAATTTCAATTAAAAAAATGGAAAAATTGTGACGTCCTAAAACATTTGATTGGTAGTGTATGTATGCCATAGCTATACATTCAGCGTGCATAGTTTCCAGCACATTTAACTTGGTGTTGTTTTATTTATTTATCATCTTACCCTTGAAGTAGCTTCAGGGGAAATCATTCAGACTGCTTCAATGTAAAGAGAATTTTCTGCCTTTATTGAGAATAACAGAAGTATTTGGATTTCACAGTCAAGATTATCTTTAGGCTGTGTTTACTTATTTCTCCTCGCCTACACTCTATCTGTGCAGCCTCTGTTGTGTTGTTGTTTGTAAGAATGATGGATTCATTCCAACATGCTCCATTCCAAAAGGCCCTGTCCATATCCGTAGTCCATCTGCCAGCTTCGAAAATCCAAATGTTGTTCACAGCATGTACAGATTCAGCACATTTCTGATCTCACATAGACATTAACCAAACCCAGCAGCTTCACTTTTATTCCTGCAGTAAATAATTAAGAATTAATATGGCATTTATATAATTAACGTATTGGTGAAGAGATTTTTTTTTGGTCATTCTGGAGACACTGTTTAATTCTTCACTGTCAGTGATGGACATGTAGGGTGTAGTCAGATAATAATATCTTTATTTATTTTGCACTAACAGCAGTGAAGTTACCCAAATTACATTAAAACCCATATTATTTAATATCCCTTGAAATAACATCTACACCATAGACTGCATGATCTACTCACAGCTTTTTGCACTGTGCTCATATTGCGTTGGCCACAGTAGGACGTTCTGATAATGGAAGTATAAAAAGATACAGCCAGGATATATCATTCATGTTTTCCCAACATTACGTAGTCCAGTATCTTTGACGCACAACAGATAACACTGTAAATATCAATGTTACAGGGTAGTTTTGGGCCTGTTTAACCGCTTTATTAAACACGTAACCGCGCCTGGAACCCAAACGTCCCGTCGTTAAGGAAGTAAACG
>JAQQAE010001035.1:12992-27868 GCA_029823295.1 Pseudamia nigra
TTGGGCCTGTTTAACCGCTTTATTAAACACGTAACCGCGCCTGGAACCCAAACGTCCCGTCGTTAAGGAAGTAAACGAGTTTTGTTACCATGGAGACACGTTAAACTAAGCCCAGTGTTTGTGGGACGTAAACGCAGCAACATCTAGTTGTACCTAAACGGTAAAAATCAGCTATTAAATGTCAAATGTGTGTAGTTCTGAACTTTAGATACCTTTTTGAGTATTTAATAGTTAGTTTTTCAGAGCTAATTTCGCAAACATTGTAGAAAAGTGTTACTTTACGGTTTTGTGACGTTTGTGACGGAATGTTAACAGCAGATGCGTTAGTTAACGTTATTTTTAGACATTTTTGGACGTTCATTAGAAACTAAATGCTAATCTGATAAAACTGCTGATAAAACGTTAAAGTCAAAAGTGGTAAACATTCACTTTTTCCAGTCTGTTGATATTTACATATTTAATGTTTTGCTTTTATTCGTTATTTAGTAGGACCAAATACAAAATGTGCAGACGTAATGCTGGGAATCTGGGACCTTATCATGGCCTTAGTCATTTTCTATTCTTGAGACCAGCTGTTCCCATTCTAAGAAACAGAACACGATCGTGGACTTAATAATAAAATAATGATAATTTCAAATAATTTGTAATTAGTAATCAGAACAATGTTAGGATTGCCACCATTGTTCTCACTACAGTACAGTACGTACTATTATTCGGTACGTTTTTTGGACCGCATCTCCTCCCAGTTTTCACCCGATTCACACCATTCAAACACCATAACGTCAAGCTCTTTCGGGAAATGTCGGCTATTACTCTTCATAAATCTATCTTTTGTAGTTTTTAAGCAATTTAGTTTTTTTTCCACATTTTTTCCCCACGGGAAATTAATGGAGCACTCAAACGGAATGTTGCTGACTACAGTGCCATGCCCTGTTGTTACCATGGCAATGCTGCACTGTCGTTGCCATTGATCTTTTGATGTTCCTTTAATCCTTTAATCCTGTTCTAGTTGTGGTTGATTTAATTATATATATATTTTTTTAAATCAAAGCTGATGCAACATTGCAAATCATAATATTGCTCACAAAATCGCCATTTGGAATAATTATGAATTCTTTGAACCCTATTAAGAACATTATCCCATAAACTAATCTGACAACAAGCAAATCTAGCTTGGGAAGTGCAGAGATGTTAGGCATTAACTGTGTCTTTTCCATTGAAGCAGTGAAGTTTCCAAACGCTGCAGAAACATCAGGGCCCCTGCAATTATGCCCAAGTCTCCCCATCCACACGGCTCTATGGAGGATTTAAAAAAGATGAGGAGGATCATTGCTGAAGATCCAAACTGGTCCCTGGTTCTGGTCCCATTTTTATCAACTCGCTGCCTGCAAAGCATAGTGACAAACTTTGAAAGTATGTTCTTTTTTCCCTACCATTACTGTATAAGTATATACACTATTTAACAGATAATAAATATTTAATAACAAACATTAAACCTGTTTCAGACAATCCCCGATTTGAAGAACTCAGTCCCAAGGAGAAGGAGTTTGTGCAGGAGAGACTGTCTGTTTCCCTGCCTCTGCACGTGACTGCCAACCTGATCACTGATGGTGTCTACTGGAAGCGATGTTGTGAGCATCGTTGGGATGTTTGTGATGTATATCACTATGGCAACAGCTGGAAACGCATGTTCTTTGAGAGGCATCTGGGGAACATGATCGAGCTTTTCATCCCAAATGTAACAGAACCAAAAACAATTCTTGACACTGTAGACCTTTGTGAAAACTATGTGAAGAGGCTGGACATCTCCCAACTCCTGCCTCCGGTTAAGGAGCCGCCGAAGCAAGAAGAAGACTCTACCACAGACCTGGTAAATGAGAAGGAGTATGAAGGATCTTCTTCTGTTGATCATTTTGACTTTAGGATTCTGCTAGACAAGCTCAGCAACCTGGAAGAGCTCTGTGTGGTGTATCAGGTCAAAGATTGTGGAATGAACTTTGAATGGAAGATGTTTGGGATGACTGATCGAGACTGTGAGTCCCTTGCCAAGGCCCTGGACACCTGTTACAGCCTGGAGGTGAATATTCGCCTTTTTATATACTCTAAGTGTAGACCTTTGGAGTGATTTGTAGTAATCACAGTCTTTTTTGTTTGTTAGAGCATCTTTAGAAAAGTTTAGAAAAGTTGTGTGAAAAGTATTAATGTCCTTTACTTAAAGGTGTAGTGCCTAGCTTTTAGATGCATCTAGCAGTAAAGTTGCTAGATGCAATAAAAAACAACACACAATGATTATTTTTCTGACTAAGCATTGATAAGAATATAATTATGCATATCATGTCCTTTTCTCTAACTTCTACACACTGTACCTTTAAGACTGAGGAATCTCAGTACTACTCTATTAATATGTTGCATATGTTGCATTTGCTGCAATTTCATTTTTCTCCTCTTAATTTTAAGTTTTTATATTGTTTGTAGTTTAATCTAGGGCAATAAATCTTCAAAAAATTATATTTAAGTTTTTATTCATTTTTAGCTCATGTATTTCTGACTTTATCTTTTAAAAGCACTGCTAAATTTGTATGTTGCTGTAACTATGTGCTAAATTACATTAAATGAACCTTAAAACATTGAAACCTAAAACATAAGCTCAGAAAAATAAGCTTGTTTTCAGCTTTGTGACAATGTAATTGCTAGCTAAAAGGGGATTTTAAAGAGTTTATGTTGCTTATAAGGAGGACAGTTTTCTCAAACCACTTCACTCCTTCATTAAAAATAAACCTAACATTAAAAATAAACCCATTTAGAGATAGTTGATTTTTCACTTGGAAGGAAATGTATGAAAACTTGCTGAAAACTTCATAAGCTGACAATTGTTGTGGAGCTAAAAGTATAATATTTGCCTCTGAGATGTGGAAGAGAGGTATAAAAGGTTGACTAAATGTCAAGTTACAAAAACACTAGCAATAAAAATCTTGTTAATCCTCATTGGGTCCTGTTTCTGCAGTGTCTACGGATCCACCAAAGCAACATTAAGGATGCACAGTGCAGACTGCTGGTGAAAAACCTTCTGGACCACCCATCCCTACGGGAGCTGGACTTTTCTCACAACTTTATTGGAGACAGTGGAGCCAGAGCCATTGCTAAGCTGCTGAGTATGAATAAACTAGAAGTCCTAAACCTGTACAACAACAACATCAGAGACCATGGAGCCAAAGCCATAGCTCATGCGCTGTCCAAGAACTCCACCCTTTTGACCCTAAACTTGCAACTCAACCGCTTGAGAGATGAGGGAGGTCAAAGTATTGCCCAGGCATTGATGAACAACAACACATTGCTTCACCTGTACCTTGGGGCCAATGAAGTGACCGTACCCACAGCTGTTGCCATTTCTAAGGTGTTGGCTCAGAACAACACCTTGAAGAGCATCGACCTCTCCTGCAACAAGCTAGATGTGGTGAGTGTGTAATTAATGATGATAAAATGAACTAGAAACCACTCAGAGACACAGGCCTCTGCCAAGCAATTAATTTCCCCCTACAATATGATGTACACGCAACAATAATAGGCCTACCGTACATTTATTTCATTTACATTATTATTATTACTGAATTTGTTGACTATGAAAACACACCCATAGCATATGGAATGACATTGATACTTCAATAGGTATTCACAAAATTGGTATTTCCATAATGGTGGTTTTCATCTGGATCTAGCTCCATATGTAATGAAGACACAAAAAATCCATTGACATTTTACTGATTCAGCAGAGTCTTCTCTGCATATTGGTTTTAGTTTCAGGTCTATACCATTATTTGTTGAAAACCCTAAATTTCACTGCTCTGGATCGTAGGATCCAGAATATTGCCAGGGTTCAGAGGAAACCTGAACCTACTGTGATAATATCCAGTATTGTTTTGCCAAGCATTCTGGACATTCTTTATAGAGTTACCGTATTTTCTGCACTATAATGCGCACTGGATTTTTTTTTTTTTTTTTTTAAATAAATTAAAATGACATTTTTGGGGGGTGCGCCTTATAATCCGGAAAAGACAAATATAATTTAAGCATTTTACATGTAAAATGCTTAAATTGATCCCATCTCACAATGATAAAGAATCCAGATCACTCCCAAAATCTAATCAATTGGTCCTTATGCCATTTCTAACCTATCCTGATAATTTTATCAGAATTTGTTGTTCCTTTTTGAGTTACCCTGTTAACGGACTGATGAACAGAATGATCGCATAACCTTCTTGGTGGAGGTAATAACAGGAAAGTAAAGAAAAACACTTAAATATTGTTACTTTATATTTATAATGACTCAAGAATTCCAAGTATGAGTAAAGAGGTGTGCCATAAAAACTACTCTAGTAGTGAATAACAACATAATATGGAACTTAACACATACCGGTACTAATATAATTCATCCTACAGGTATCATCAATGTAAAGTGCACATTGTCATTTATAAGGTGACATATGCAGGTAAATGTAAAAATAAGTAATATGATCTTAAACACTATTTATTGTCAAACATCAAGGAAAGAAGTGCTCATTATTGCAATATTTGCTGTTTATTTTTCATTATTTATTTTATAATTGTGATCATTTTGCTATATTTTGTTGATTCTTTTAAATTCTGTTAGTTATTCTGTTCATTTTTTTAAGTTACTTGATTATTTTATTACATTTTTGTTGAGTTTTTTGTTTCAGCTTTGTTGGTTATATTGTTTATTATTGTTCATTTATTATTATCTGCAGAAAAAAAGCGAATACTGGATTCACAATCCTGTTTCTGCGTATCTGGCGTGTTAATCTGACAGTTTCAAAATGGATGGATCAATTTATTTGAAACTTGCCATGTTTATTGATGACTTAGGGATCGACATCCTGTCAACTTTTGGGATGTGTAGCACTATTGGTCTTCAGCAGGAGACCCTACTCCTTGTTTCACGAAATGACTCAACAACTCGAGATTGTCTCAGTCAATCTTCCTGTGGACCCACCACCTGCAGGAAGGGTCATAATGGTCTGGTGCTGTGTGTTTTTGGGTGGCAGCTGAAGGTGGGGGCTTGGATGGTCCAATCCCCGGTTGTCAAAACTAGCTCCAACTGGGAAGCTCCAACCGTAGCTATTGAAGACTATCAAATTTTCAAACTACCGCTCAGAATCACAAAATTCTGCAATTTTGCCGCCGTGTTGTTTTGGTGGTTACCTCGCAATCATGGGAAATTGAGCAACCTCAGGTTTTTTTCATTTTATTGCTTGATTTGTTGATTTGTCATTATTTTATTAATTGTTTTATCTCCTTGATTTTTGTGATCTTTGTGATAGTTTCATTATTGTGTTGATTTCCTTATTGTACAATGATTTGCTACTTATTTTGTTCATTTATTTGCCTGTCTTGATTATTTCTGTGCAGTTTTTGCCTATTTTGTTGATTTTTCTTCATTTATTTGATCATTTTCTTCATTTTATTTTGTTTTGTTGATTATTTTATTTTGTTATTTTTTGGGCATTTTGTTGCTTAGTTTGTTAATTTTTTTAAGTTATTGCTTTTTTATTTGCTCATATTGCGTCATTTGTTCATTTCATTAATTGCTTGATTGTTTTGTTAATTTTTGCTCATTTTGTTGCTCTGTAGATTTCCACTGTTTTGGGTTTACCAAGTAGCGGTGCATACCGTAATATTGATTGTTGTTCTTTGAAGTTTGGAGGCAAATATTATAGTATACGTAGTAATAGTCTGTGCAAAAACAAAATCAGTATAAAATTTACTCCTTCTCAGTAAAGTAATTGAGTGGAAGTACACCTTTGTTTTCTCCACTGCAACTATTCTCAGAAGTACATGTAACAGAGTAAATATACTTGAGTACTACCCTTCTCCCAACAGAAAATTGATTTTCTGTGAATGAGGGAGGAGCCATAAGAACAGCTTTGTGGTATTTCTAAAACCAACAGATTTTATTGCCCACTATAGCTCGTAAAAATGTAACACAGTGAAGTAAACAGACAAAACAGCTTGGAAATGCCAGGAATCTCAATTATTCATAGATCCGTGTGAAAAACATGCAGTAATGGAAAGCTGAGTATGTGTTGTTCCACTGAGAGGGAGGCAGATTTGAATTTTCTTTTCTCCTTGTTGACGAGAATACACTGTGGAGGATCAAAAATCACCCATGTAGCAGAAATGCACCACACAGTACCATTGATATCTCTGATCTTGGGTTTCTCTTCACAAAAATAGAAAAGCCTGTTTCAGACACGCTGCAGCTATAAAACTGGTGACATGTACAATAAGCGTGGGTTATTTTAGACAGCGAGAGACGCAGAGGTTTGCTAAGGTTTTCTATACTGTCCTCTGACTTCTTAGAAACAATATCCTAGTATTATAGATCTGAAATGTCATCTTTTAATTTATTTCATCTTTCAATTTGGTTTTTGTGTAGTTGTTAGTTTTACTTAAAGCAAATGACTCATTTTAGTTCATTTTTATGACATTTTAGTGTTCATTTTTCAAGTATCGTAAGGAAAGCTTTAATATGTAGGTGGCCACAGTTGGTTTTCAAATCACAGGTATGTCTTGACAAGAGCATGTGTCGTTTCTCGACCTCTTAATGTGCTTTACACCAACTGTTGTCTTATGCAGAGGAAGGATGTGTACAGTTAATCTGAAAAACCTCAGAACTTTGAATGCATCCCCAGGTCCAGTCACCAAAACCATCAAATGCTATCTGAGGTGCCATAAATTGACCATTTCTGAGGCTGATAATTCTAATACATGTATCTTCTATAGCAGAGGTAGCTCTTCGTGTTCCTTTCCTGGGTAGGTCCTCATGAGAGTCAGTGTCATCATCGTCTTTGATGGTTTTGGTGACTACACTTGGGGACTTGCTTAATGTTTTTGAGATTTTTCAGTTGGTAATAATCTTTTCTCTTTACTGAACTGTGTGTTTCTTGCCATAATATGAATGTGTACAGTAGTTGTATTAGCACTGATGGGACTATTGACTGTGTAACCACCTTTCCTCTCATTTTACCCATAGCTCTATTTGGTTCTAGCTCACTGGATTATTCATTATAGTGTTAATTTAGTTTTTGTGTTTTTATTCCAGTTAATAAAATTACCTTTTCAGTGCTAGTCGTTGTTTTAGACTCATTTTACACCATCTATATAAACACTTGTTCCGTCTGTTTAATTAAAGATAGGCATGTTTTTGTTTTTTACAGTGTGGAGGTAAAGCACTGAAGGATGCGATGTCTAACAACACCAGTGTAACCCAGTGTGACTTTCGTCTGACACAAATGGATGAGGATGATGTTTCCCACATCAATCAGGTGGTTTGGTCCAATCAGAACTCGGAGCGCAAGAAACAAAATCAAGAAAAGAAAACCACATAGCCTTCTGCAGCTGCTTTAATACAAACACAATTTAACTTCATAACTTATTGGTCTCTTCATCTGTGTATTTTACATCAAGTGTTGCTGTTAGTAATGAAAAGATGCCAAACATTTGTTGGCTGCTTGCATCTTTGCACTGATTTTACAATTTTGTAATGATTTTTCTGATTTTTACATGTAGGTCTCAGAGTTTACATGTCTTTTATCCAGACCACGTGGCTTCTTAAAACATGTCTGAGTGAATGCTTCTACTGGAAACATAACTTTAAACAACCCAAAACAATGACATGTCTGCTGCAATTTAAGATTAAGACTCTATACACATAGATTCAACGTCATACAGAGCACATCATGTTTTCGGATGTGGAAATAATTTTTGACAGATATTGTAGTGAGCATTTCAGTTTATTTAGCCTCTGAACATGTTGATTACAGATTTGGTATTCAGTAATTATGTTACATCAAGGCAGCGTTGTGTTGGTGTTGAAATACATAGACTTTTTGAACCTACATCTACTGATTAATAGTGTAACACATTAAGTATGCAGCAAAAATATCTTTAGTGTAAGAAATGTCACATTTCTCCAGATATTTAATCTTGCAAAAACTATTGTATTTTTAAAATATGAAGAGAGCCAGATTGTGTTCTCTAAGTTCATGTTGGACTAATACATAAAGCTATCTAATTATTGAATACTGATATTCTTTAGAACAGCAATCACTTCTCACCCTTGTCTAAAAGATGTAGATGCATCCAATTCCAATGTATTTAAAAAAAAAATTAAGAATTTCACTTTATTAAAATAAAATGTTATGAAATCCAAATGAAAAAAGTGTTTAAAGGACACATTTTAGGTGTCTATTGCCATATGTGTCTGATCAAACTCACTATTTAACAGCTGAGCATTAAAAATGTCCCATTTTATGTTATTTTTCAATGTGTATGAAACATTCAGCTAAGATCCATGTCCACTGTCATTCTGATCTCCATATCTTTTTTTATTTACAATACAAATTCATTCTACCTGACAGTCTTGAAAATGTATCTGAATAAAAATGATGACCCTCAAAGCAGTGTTTAGTGAAAGACTACATATCATGACAAACTAATCAACTTAAAACACATGATAAAGGGTTCAGTGCTTTGTATGATAAAGCTTTTTACACCAATAGTCATATGGCGAGAAATCACTGTATGTGAACTGTTGCTGTCAGGTTTTTAATCATTGAAATGAACTTTTCTTTTAGTCACCATTTTTGCGTAAACATTGCACTGGTAAACACAATTTGTCTTCTTACAAATGACTGTATAAATATCACAGTGATTCCATCTGAGAGACATAGACTTGTCATCATTTACAGAAAATTATGACTAGCATTGACATTTTGCTCTAACTACCTGTGGGAGATCAACGTTTATGTTTTAATCCCTCTCAGATTTTACCTTTGGCTCTTCTCCAACGGTATACTGATGCAGCAAAATTTAAAGAACTGCGTCATAAAGGGTTAAATGAAGGAACATCAGTCCACACATCTCATTTAGAAGCCTACAACCTGAAAAACCAGGTTGTCATTTTTTTTCATGTATCATGAGCTTCTTGCTCTTAATGCTAATAAACATAGAAATAGATTCATGACTGCTTGGTGTGAAACAACTGAATGGTTGCAAGCCCCATAATTTCAAAGTGATCTGGTTATAATACTGTACATCTGGTCATGGCAAAGTAAACCTACACAATCACATGATGTGCCTCCTATATGTAAAATTGGTTAGAGTGAAAATGCGAGGAATTATAAACAGGATTAAGGATGGTGTTGCCCTGAATGCTGTCCTGAGTTTAAGGGACTTGCATAGAAACAAAACAGATGCAATCATCTACACGACGTTTTCAACTGAACATTTTTAACTGAACATGTTTAACTGATCAATACTGTTTCCCGCTTATCAAATCATGCTGTTTACCTCGTTCTGCTTCTTACAGTATTGCTATAAAAACAGTTGTCAATTACAAACTGAACACCACACATGGAATGTAATGAGTATGGCTAATTGGTCACAATTTACACGCCCATTTATGTAAAGGCGATTTGTATCAGGAGGGAAAGCAGACGATCTGACTACAGATGACATTGTGATGTTTGCTATTCTAGGAAACAAAGTCTGAAATTGCAGAAGAAATATCTGCCAGTGATTCATGCCAGTATAGATTTCAATGCAGGGTCCATGATATGAACGCTGCTGTCCACATTAAAAAAATCTCTACAAGCTCTGTGCTTACTTTTTTTTTAATCAAAGATAGCACTAATAGACCACACAAATGTTGAGGAATGGGAGAAATAATGCACAATTTAAGTTGTGAGGGTGGGAGTTTGCAGTAAAATTTGTCTTGCATGTCTGGTTTGTATTTCTGTGTTCATTAGACATTTATTGTTGTGCCTGCAAAGCATGATTCACCATGACTCAGATACTGCATACAGTGAGCTGCAGTAGAAGTTTTTCTTTTACTCATTTTAAGTAATCCTGTCATATTATTAAATCTGACACTATCAGTAGTGAATCCAGGCCTTTGCCTATTTTAGGCATCTTTGATGGCCAGCTCTCTGGCTGTCATTCTGATATGCATCAGCAGCAGCACAGAGCCGGCCAAAAGAACTGAGTTATAATATTGAGAAAAGTCATAGGAAAACACTTAGTGCCGTATCCTTTAACAATAATGAGATTATATACAATATTTGTTTGTGTTTCTGATGTGATGTATCTCTTGTGCTACTGAGGGTGATTTCTAGTTTTTAAATGGAAACTTGAGACGAGTTTAAGAAATGATAAATGATGCTTCTTACAAACAGCTGATCACTAGGCACTTAAATAAAGAGGTAGGCTGAATAGAAATATTGCCAAATAAGAAACTGAATGAAATTTTTACACTAACTGAGCTGGCACTGATTTATTAATATTATTGTCAGTTTATTATGTACTTGGACAAATGATCATTTTCACTCTGAAGCAATAAAAAAAAATGTTTGGAAAATGTGACAGATTCATTTTGAAGTTTGCGTGTCCTTTAGCCCTCCTGTACTAAATTATTCATTGATAGCGTTGCTATATTTAGCAAGTCAGGAAGTATAATGTCACTGCAACCAAGCCACTGCATCACACATTTATTTTTGTCAAACTGTATTTCCTTCTCACAGTTTCCTTGGTCAGATGTTTGAATTTTAGTTCTCAGCATATGTTCATTCCAGTTCATAAGAGCCACAAGACATGTTTATTTTATCAGAATGATTCAGACTAGTTAATTTAGCTTAAACAAGCAAGCTTATATCTTTTGGATTTTCCCTTCATGATTCACACAACTCACATGGCTCACGTGAGATTTTTATCAGTGTTTGTTCTTTTCTCATTCAAGACTTGGCATACTGTCTCCACTTCATTACATATTTTAGGGCACCTATAAATCAAGATTGGTTTGAAGCTTTAAATACTCAAGAATTACTCAAGTCTTGCAAAATGTCTATGACTAAGATCTACAAACATGGCATTTAAAGTAGTGTGTGATTCGCCACCCTGGTATTACGCTGCTACATGAGTTGGCATTCTAGGTGCTAGGGCTGTATGTGACATTTCAGCAAAATGTTCTTTTAAGCCACAACATTTTCAGACAGTCAGATCATGAGCATGAAGTCAGATTTCCCTGACTTCCTGGCGATTTTTTCAAACATACTTCATTTCCCCTTGGTCTGAGGTGAAGGTGTTTTTAGGTTATTCATTGTATCTTATGGGTGAATTTTTGTTTTTGTTAAAGGGAGAGCAAAACTCCATATTATTCTGTCCCATTTTATTGAGGTTTCTCAGCTTTTTCTTGTGCCACTATTTTTCCTTGTTCAGGTCCGCTGTGGGTCATAGGGAAGTCTCAACACAGGCACCGTTTCTGTGCAGGGAGCGATGGTCATGGTTGAGGCAGCCTTCGTTACGATGTACAATGAGCACTGGGAAGCACAGTGCATCCTGGTATGCTGGAGGGCTCTCCTCGCTGGTCTGCTGGCCTGACAGACAGTGCGTGCTCTCTGTGGGGCAGGACTGCTCATTCAGGCTTCCGCTGCTCCTCCATGGGAAGCTCCGCCTCGAGCCGTACAGTCGACTCAGAGAGAAGCGGCTGGCGCTGAATGGGATGCGGGGGCTCCCTGTGTTGCAGATGCTGAGGGCACTGCGAGAGAAGATAGAAGAGCTGCTCATAGCTCGGTGGCAGCGTTCACAGTTTTGCCTGTAGCTCCCATAACCTCCACATATGGAATAGCTGTTACAGCTCCCAGAGAGCTGGGCCAGGTCCATGAGAACGGCCTCTGAGTAGCTGGGCACCAGCTGTTGGTTGGAGCGGATGTGCCACTCTAGCTCTGTGCTGTCAATTGTGTTGACCCTTGGGATGTGACGGCAATATGGCCGCTCCTCAGATGGTGTTACTGGAACATAGTCAAAG
The DNA here is from genome assembly GCA_029823295.1 of Pseudamia nigra. Lineage (NCBI taxonomy): Eukaryota > Metazoa > Chordata > Actinopteri > Kurtiformes > Apogonidae > Pseudamia > Pseudamia nigra. The sequence goes on from JAQQAE010001035.1 coordinate 24,871, forward strand.
CCAAACAGCTTCTCTACATGATAGTGAACACAGGCCGTTCGGTACTCAGTGAGTACCCGTAGAGGCCAGGAGAGCGTGAAAGCAGCTGCTACCCAGAAAGTGGAGTTTGAAGCATACCAGGGGAGGTGATTAGGGTCTGAAAAGGCAATCATATACTCTTTAAAGTCTACATTCTTCAGGTGCATCCCCTCGCGTGCCTCCATGTAGTCATCCAGACCCTCATTGTCTGTGAAGAATCGGGCCCTCTGGGTCAGGTAGGAGTTCTCTGACTCCACATTAGCAAAGCTAAAGCACTTAGTGAACTTCAGTCTGGTAACTGGGAAGCCCTCCAAGCCCAGTAGGATCTTTGAAATGTCTTTAACTCCACAATTCCCATAGTCAAACTCAGCCTCAGCCACATGGGTGTTGACTCGCTCATGGTACACTTGTGTAGTAGTGTAAGCGTCGCCGTTACGGTACCTTGTCACCTGACGTGTCCTTCTGACATAGTGATAGCTAATGGCCTTCCACCAGATGCAGGGTGTTGCTTGTTGCATTCTCTGGATGCGTTCTGCCACATTTTCTACATCCACCTTGTACTGCAGCTCATTCCTGGTGTAGCAGTGCCAGCACTCCACCAGGTAAACCACATAGAGCATGACCAGGAAGGCCAGAGGGATGTAGATGTAGCCATTGGAGCAGGGACTGTCATGGTACATCATAGACTTTCCTTTGTAAGCGCTGTCGAATGAGAGGCGAGTCACCTTGGTCACCTGGCACCAGGCCATGGCCCCGACGCAGCCATACATCAGCAGAGACAGCAGCAGGCATTTCCAGTGAGTTTCCTGACACAACGATTTAGACAGGGACTGTTTCACAGGCCGTTGCTGTAAGACATGAGAAAACACCAGTAAGCGTTCTATTTATCGGCTACTAATAATAAATGTTTAACTATAATGTAAAGGATGGACTATCTGTGAATATCTGTGAGGGGTAAAATTAAAAACAGTTCAAAAGCAGTGGCTTATGGATATAAAATATTAAAATAAATTTTCAGCGTTTTAAGTGCTTTTACATTGTTTATGCATGAGCTGTGAACCAATTGTATGTCTTGGTTTGTGCTTGTTTTAATCTAAAGATTTAACCAACCTTATGAAATTCAATTTTAAAAAATCTGTGTAAATAAACTGTATGTCCAATATGTAGTTTATTTATAATTCTATGCATTTTAAGCTCCTAATGTGTGGATGTACATAGATAGAATATATGTGTTACATAAAAGGGAAAATATTTTACACATATATATGTTGGAATTACAAAACTGAAAAAGGGCAGACATATGTCAAGCCAGACAGAAAAGACTCCAGCCTGCATAAAGCTGGTGCCATTCTTTATCACCTCAGGGCAAAGAAAGCCCCACTGCATGCATCAAGAGCACGCAACGCCTTTTGGGAATACTGCCACACAAACCTGGCAGCAATTTAAAAGCCCCAAGAAGGATGGATTATACAGAATCCATTCAAAAATGTACAGCGTACATGTTGATAGTGTCTGTGGTGACACTGAAGCATCAGTGATTGAGCTCCTACTAGCCTCTCCTCCATCTATACCTGAGGACAGTTCAGAGATCAGCCTCTGCAGATGTGACCATAACAGTCAAATCCACCAGCATCACTGCACTGAGGTACCATATCCAACATGTCTGCTCTGTGCTCTTTGACTCACAGAGAGGCATAAATAATAGATGTTTTTCTCCATAATTATCTTCCCCACCTTGGTCACATGGTGCCCTGGTTCCTTACCAACCAAAGACTGCACCCACAGGGAGAGACGGATTAACGCTGAATTCCCCATTGAGATAAACCCATGGCACAAGGAGTATTTATTCACTAACATGGAGGTGCTATACTCAATATAACCTGACATTCTATGTGGCTCAGGCTCTACTTTACAACACACAAAACTCAAAATGATTCTGCATAAACTTATTTGCAAAATAGTGCATTTTTTTCAAAATGTATAAAATAGTATGACTCAAACATACAAATATTTCATGCAAGAGGGACCAATATTGTAGAAACTGATTTAAAGATAATCCATAACCCATGGATGTTACCTTCACATCTCACCATACAACATACACTGAGTTAGACAAAGACATATCTGGTGAACATGGGCAGACAAATAAATGACGTATTCATGTTACAGAAGTGTTGTTATTGGATGCATGCATACACTTAAGGGTATAGGTTTTATTTGAACATGGGGGGGGTTGCATTTCTGGCTTTCTGGATCCTTATGAAGGGAACCAAAAAGAACAAAATGAACAAGACAATGAATAAAATAAGCAACAAAATGAATCAGATACTCAAGAAAATGAAGAAAAAGCACAGAGTACACGAGAAAGGGACCAAAAATTAATTATAAACTGACCAAATTTCTACATTGTAATTTAAATTAATCCACATACAGTAATTTTTATATGCATTTTACTTTGTATTTGTAAAAGATAGTAAGCTGTATCGTAGGAATGATTTAACGTATTTTGTGCATTTTTAAACTAAAATGAACTAACAAAATAACCAAAAAATAAACAAGAAAGTACATATGGCTAAGATTTTTTTAAATTACCAAGATAATGAAAGAAAGCAGAAGTCAGTGCAACAATGACAAAAACAATGCTAAAACTGTTATTATGTAATTCTATGTATTCTACACTTTGACTGTAAGACATGTAAAAGAATGAAGATTTACCTATTTTAACTTGTATGCTGTCATTTGCAGTCATCACAACAATGCTTCAAAGTGAACAAAATAAGCCCTAAAGCAACAAAATGGCCAGAAAACTAACAAAACAATCAAGAATATGAAGAAAAAGAACCCAATAATGAACAAAGCAACTGTTATTTACATAACGGAGGTTTTTAAGACACTAAAAATTTTCATATCTAAATTTCAACTGTTTTATTGGCTGGGACAAATGCACATTTTATTAATATTGGGGGCAACGACCACCCCC
>JAQQAE010001036.1:0-27867 GCA_029823295.1 Pseudamia nigra
GAGAGAGTGATGTGGAAGAAGCCTTTTCTGCACACACACAACATACAGAGTCACTTGATGTATGTAAAAGCACATTTAGACGAGACAGCTTAATTTTGGAAACGGGTGCTGTGGACTGATGAAATGAAAATGGAGTTATTTGGTCCTAATAAGGGGTGATATGCATGGCGGCAAAAGAACACAGCATTCCAAGAAAAACATATGCTACCCACAGAAAAATCTGGTGGAGGTTCCATCATGCTGTGGGTCTGTGTCGACAGTGCTGGTACTGGGAGTCTTGTTAAAGTCGACGGTCACATGGAGTCCACTCAATATCAGCAGATTCTTAAGAATCATGTTCAAGAATTAGTCACAAAGTTGAAGTTTCACCAGGGCTGGCTGTTCATCCAATAAACATCATTTCACTGCTAAAATATTACTCCAAGGCGTGTGGTTTTTTCTTCCATCGACTGGACTGGAAATTTGGTTCAAATATTACTGTGTCCATCAGTTATTTGATCAAAATGAAACACCAAATGATTTCTGAATGAAAATAATAGAAATTGCCTTACTTTTTGTATAAATTTGTTAAATGCTGAACTGAACATTATGGTCAAAATAATAAATGTTTAATGAATCAATGAATTCTGTTGTCACTGAATATCGCATTCAAAGTAATTTGAAACTAAACAGTACAGCCCACATCAACCCAGGTTTTTGAGTGAGTTATTATATTCTTTTAAAATTTTTTATTCCACTTTAGAGGCTTAATTTTATTCGTCTGGCACTATAATGACATCCTGTTGGCACTGATTAATCAGTCCATCATTCTATCTGTAATTTTTATCTTGTACTTAATGCTGAATTAAAATTAATTTGCATTTAAATGAAGTATTTAAATGATTTATACAGTCTACACATTCCAATCAATATAAGTTATTAGAACATTACTAATTATCAACAGAGAACTCAGCAAAAGGGAAAAAATAGAACTGGACCAGCTCAGTGGGAGGGTTCCATTCATAATTACAAAGGAATTTCCCCAGTGTGGAATAAATAAAGTCTATCTTATCGTTATCTTTACTTACACTGTAGCTTGAAACTTTTTGAACCCCCTCAGAATTCTCTACATTTCTGTGTAATTATAACCGAAAACTGATTGTCACAAAACCCCTAAAAGTAGTTAAGAAGAACCCAGTCACAGGTGAGAAAAAAACCTTATAATTGGTAATTTATTTGTTATAAGTTATTTGTTATTTGTTATATGACAGCCTTTGTTGTCAGTAGCTGATATACTGTTGTAAATACAGTAGATCACCAAGTATATTTTATGTGTCTCAAAGATCTGCATGGCTGCCCACAGCACAGTCATAAAGCTTTCAAAATTACTGTTATTTATTTGAAAAATCATTAGCAAATTCTTCTTTTTCAACAAGGAAAATGACTAACTGGCACTTTAACCATTTGACTTTATGATGCTAACTGCTAGAATGTGTTTGAAAAGCAGAATACTTCCTAGTTCTTTAAGGATTAACTCTAAAATTCAAGCTTAAAACTTTGTACCACTGTGGAGTAAGTCAGTTTTACAAGAGGCTTGTAGTGCTGCAGTGTGCTTTAATTTTCTGCAGCTAATATTAAAAAAACAGATCATCTCAATAATTCTGCATTTCCATTTTATAGAATAATCCTGAGGTTAACGTATTGATTGTCAGACAGTTTAATTTAATCTTGATGTCGATCCTTTCTGACTCATGATCAGGTGCTTGGCCTCCTTCACACGCTCACTCATGTGTGACCTTGTGCTTCGATAATGGTAGACAATCAGAGTGCAGCCAAAATACCGCATAACGTCCCACCGTGGCTCCAGTAGTCCTCCATGTGTCACTTGTCTAAATGACTGCAGCATTACCAGGGCACAGGCTGGTCTCAGGATCCGATTCCTGTCAGTGAAGCTTCCTTAACTGCTCTGATTTACATGGTGATCAGAACAGCTTGGTAATAACTCCCCGATGGTCGAGTAACACCAGCACACACACAGATACAGACACGCTGCTCGCAGTGTGGTTTATGGCTGCAGAAGCTCCTATTAGCAACGCTTCATAAAATTCATGAATGTCGGTTTGTTAAACACTGTTCTGAGCAGCCACAGAAGTATAAAGACACACAACGCGTTGTACAGAGCAAAAAGCAGCTTAGCACACAACTGCACAGTTACAGAATTCTCCTTGTCCAGGAGAAAAAGATTTTCACCCTGCAATAAAAATATTAAGCTACTGCATTCTTAAATGAGAATCAGAGATTGAGTGGTTGTTATTACTTGAGCTGACTTTTTAAACTGTGTCTGAAGAATCAGTGTGTGAGTTGAAAGGTTTGTGATCTAATGGCAGAAGTGTGATATAATATTCATAATTACATCTTCATTAGAGTAAAAGTAATATGTGTCATATTGTTTTGTATTATTTTGCCTCTAGGGTGGAAAAAAGGGACATGACACCTTTTGAAAGTGCTCATATATTTATGAATTTTTGTCTCTTTTCTATTTATTTTCTTGATCAGTTTGGTTTTCTTTGTCCATCTTGTTTAGCATTTTGTTCATTGTTTTGATTATTTTGTTCATTTTGTGGATTTAGCACTATTTTTTTTTTCGCTGTAAAAACTCCAGTGTCTCAAAATCTTTTGGATTTATAGAGTAAAATTAGGGCTGTCAAAATTAACGCATTAATCCATTTGCGTGATTAATTAGATTAAATATTTTAACACAACTAACGCAGGCTCAGTGCACAGTAACTCAAAATCCCACAGTTACACTCATCGGCGTGGATTAAACACTGAGTACTGGTACAAAACTCAAAATGCAACTGTCTGGCAGCAGAACCAATGGTGGTCAGCTGACATTAGCTCCCCCTCCTGATTCGCTGCTGGTTCTCTGCTGGAAAAACAAGATGGCGCCTTGAGACAGATGGGAGTTGTCGAGGCATAAATATGCATTTTTCATCATAAGCAACACGGTTAAGGGAAATCTAACTATGCAGTCAGCTGCTTTTATCTATAATGGGAGTTCGGATATGAATTATTGCGGCTAATTAAATTATTTTAGTGAGAAAAAAGAAATTGTGTGGCAGAGTGGAACTCCATTGTAGAAAATGGGAGTTTTATGAACATGTATCATTTATTATGTTTATTTGGTTACTGTTTGGTAGTAAGTGACCATTATTTACTTTTGAATATGTTGCCTTAAATCCGGCTTGGTTGTCTTTCCGATAGCTGTTTTCATTAATTGTAATTTTGTGTTTGTTTGACAGTAAATGCTACAGTCATATAGCATTTACTGTATACAGTGAATGTTGCGTAGCTAAAACTGACTGATTGTGAATTGAAATATGGTACAGATTATTGTTGTACAGACAATTGATGAATTGTATGTCGTTACTTTTATTAATGTATTGAATTGAAATATGAATAATGAATCATATTGATTTGTGCTTTGTTTACCAGTAAACTAAAGTAGAAATATGAAATACTAATGGACACCTTCTGACTCTACAGTAGTAACGCCACCTACCTCGGTGTCACAGCACATCACATTACTACAGCATGAGAACTATAGTCGTTTGCACTGACCATAATGAAAACAGAGGAGCGTCAATTTGCGGAGGCATGTGCAAAACAATTCCAAACAGTGCCACGAGTGGGCAATTGAAGCAAAAATCACAACTATAGGGACAGACAGTGCACATAACATGACAGCTGCGGTTAAACTCTTTTAAACTAGACACATTTAATAGTATGAAATAAACATGTTAGGTGTATATACCACCTTCTGACATGAGTGTTTTTGCTGCCACAAAATGAAAAACAATGAATGGGTATTAATAGTGATTAATAAAAATTAATGCACAATGACCCTGTGATAAATAAGATTAAAAATGTAATCATTTGACAGCCCTAAGTAAAATATAAAGAGATTCTATTCTTTTGCAGTAAATTATAGATATCTTTTGTGATTAACTACTACATTTGAATGCAGGCTTTGCATGTTCTCTGCTGTTGTTATGGTGGAGGCTGAGTTTATTAGCGTATTACACAATCAGTCCTTATACCTGTTTAATTTAGAGGTCGACCGATTATTGGCTGGGCGATTCTCAGCGCCGATATTTGGAATTTTGACGTATATCGGTACCAGTGTTCTTTTTTAATCCGACCGGCCAATATCAAGAAATCAATTAAAAACTGTTTTATTTTGGCTCAGACGCTGCTGCCCCCTCTCTCTCCTGCCACTTTGGTCTCCAGCATTGTTCCGCCCGCGGCGCCATCTTGGTTAAACAGCCACAGTATGTGTAAGTGGCAGAGCCACTGAAGCGGAAACTGTCCTCTCACACACACCCGGCGGAGAGGGGAAGTTTTGTCGTGTAGACATGTATCTGTGCTTTCCGGAGACCAAACACATGTGTCGAAGGCAAATGCAGAAAACTCCCGAAATTGTAATAAACATCCCACTGCTCTATATGTCACAACCACTTCTAACTTACAGTGTGCAGCAGAATAACGTACAAGCAGAGTAAACATTAGCAGCTGTGCTAAGCTAGTAGTACCTCCCGACATGTCTGTGAATTACTTGAAACAATGCCGTTGGTGAAATCGATGTGGAAACAGTCCGTGATTGTAGAAGCCTGTGTGTGTGATTTGAGAGAGTAAGAAATTCAATTCCTTCTTGTTTTGTTGCAGGGAAGTACGCTGAGATGAAGGCACAGCCAGCCAGACCGGCTGTGTAAACACTCAGCAGACTATGTATTAGCAATGGGGAGAATGTACTGTACAGTATGTAATGTGGAGAATAGTGTGTGTTTGTGTGAAAGTCACATGAAAAACTCTGCAGTTCACAACTACTACAATAACTTGTGAGTCTAGGATCCATGCGCTTCTGGAGCTATTTAATTTCTATTTGTTTGGTTAAATAAACATGCTTTAGGCATTTAAACCAAGTTAAGCGTTTGTGTTATTCAACATTTTTACGCCAATATTTACACTTTTACTGTAAATGAATATCTGCTCCAAATATCGGTTATCGGCCTTCTTAGCTACTAATAATTGGTATCGGTCCTATATTGGTCGATAACTAGTTTAATTACCTGTTCATTTAAAAATCAATGCATTCAGGTTTTATACAGAAATAAGAAAATTTGAAAAAGTCATGTAGAACAAGCTGAACAGGTATTTGGTCTGTTAGTGACTGTGTGAAGCAATGGCCATCTCAAACATTTGTTCAACAGCCAGAAAAAAAAATCTTTACTAGTCAAAATAAATGCCGAGTTGCTAAGACATAAGCATTTGTTTCTTTAAAAATGCTTGTGCAAGAATTTTATAACAGCTACTCAAAATAATATGCTATTTCTTTTAAAAAATCTGTTGAAATTAAAAGGCTATTGTTGATCATGCAAAAAAACAACATGAACAAAATGTGCAACAAAATGAATGAAAATAATCAAAGTAATCAAGAAATTAAATAAAACTGAACATAAAAGTTAACAATGTGAGCAACAAAATAGTACACAACAATCAAGAAAATTAACAAAATATGCAAAAAATGGGAAAAAATGAATGTAAAGGTCTGACATTAAAATTTGCTACAAAAACAAAATAACTTACTGTTTAAAATAATCTTCATAGTAAGTTTTGGGAAAATTCCTGATTTTATACACTTAAATGCACCAAAGTAGCTTCAGGGGCACATGTTCTGCATGTCACATGTTCGTAAATCACTCAAAATTGATTCACTTAAATACAGAAAATATTTAAAAATGCAATGGTCCAGACCGTGTCCTTTCCATATCATAGTATAACCTGAATGTATTAATATTCTTCTGGCAGAAGGGAAGAGTTGGCAGGACGAATGCATATGGATAAATCTTGATATATATCCTCATCATTTACACAATAAAAACTGAATTTACATTAGCATTAAAACTCAGTTTTTTGCTATATTTTGCCTCTGGCAGTTTGTACGTTATAAATGAGGAAGAAAATATGATTAATATTAATACACCAGATTGTACATGTTCTGATATTTGCCTGTGTTGTCAAGGTTCTTGAATTGAGTCCACATTTCTCCAGCTCGCCTTAAGCTGCTAGAGATTCATCGAAGTCCCAGTTAGACTTGAGCATCCAAACTGTCAAATGTTTGTGCCACACTCCACATGCTGGGCTGTGCAGACCTGTTTTGTACTAATTGTCCTTTATTCTGCGTCTGCTAATGGCTTTATCTCACTTGCTCTGGGAAATGTCACCGGTTCAATTAGGAATGAGATGAAGTGTGCGTTTCTGTGTCAGTACATGCGTGTGTGCAGGTGGTCCTTGGGTTTCTAGCAGATTTATGGCGGTGCACAAGCTGTAGCTCTCTGTACAGTGAAAAGGTCGCGTGTGCGTCCATGTTTCTGAGTGTGTGCATGTGCCCGTTAGCATGCCCGGTGTGTGGTTGTCTTTGAGCAGATGTGTACAGTGAATAAAGGGAAATGTGTGTCTGGAGATAAGCAGGTCTACTTTGCAGCGTGTTGAGAGCAGCCTCCTCATGTTCACCTGCACTATGTGCCTCCGGCTCTCGAACAAGGTGATAACTTCTACTGATTAATAAATAATCCAGACCCTTTGCACTCACATAAGCAGGTGTAAATATAACACAAACTCCTTTGTATAGTGGAGTCCCGTGTTATGAGTTTAATCCGTTCCTGGATCAAGCTTGTGAAGTGGAAAGCTCGTGACTTGGTTTTCCCATAAGAATACATGTAAAACCAATTAATCAGTTCCAAGGCTCAAGAAGACTCAGCCCGATCCTGTTACTTTAAGTGGGTGTGACGATGCAAATCTGGTGTGTGACGTCATTACATAATGTATACAGAGATGTGTGTGTAGAAGTCCGGCAACAGAGCCGTGTGTGATAGCTGTGTGTAATGCTACGTTTCTTAGCCACAACCACTGTACAGCCTGGACAGACAAGAGTCTTAGTGCTGCATTTATGTTCCCTGAGGAATGTTCTGTACGACTGCCATGCTGTGTGAGGGGAAATAAAGACCCGGTTCTGTGCAATATCATCCTCGGTTCCCTCCTCTGTCCAGCATTGTTTACGGTGGGTACAGATTCTGTAGCCCTCTCAGTGCTAATACACCATACAAATCAATATTATGACAAGAAACACTGAGTTAAGTGAAGAGCAAAGACAGTTGAAATGAAAGTCATTAAGTAATCACAAGAAAGGAAGACCAAGAGCTGCCACCAAATTACTTCAGATAATGTTTGATGCATTTGGTGACACATTCAAAATTCTTGAGATTTTTGGAATTGACTGACCGTCATTTCTTAAACTAATGATGGCCTGTCTTTCCTCTTTACTTAAGTGTTTGTTGTCATAATGTACAGGCAAGAAATGGCACAGACTAAGTCTTGAAAAGGCACAGCTGTGAATTGAACACTCTTGCAGATGATCTCATGAGAATCTTGTTCTGGGTACTTTACAACATATTTCCATACATGTTCTTTCCCAGTTTGGATGTCTTCAGTATTAATGTATAGTGTTGAAAATAATAAAATCAATCAATCAAGCTGTATTTTTGAAAACAGACTCTCACAACCACCATACAAGTGTGAAAGCCTTTCACATTTGTTTGAGAATCTCTTAAAAAATTCAGTTCATAATGTCATCACCACAATGGATTACCTTTCATAGATCAATGAAAGTAAGGCAGAAGAATCTTGGTGACATTGCTATTTTACAAAAGCTGCAGAGAAAAAAATAGTGCAATAAAATGATCTTGCTTGCTGCCATTTGCACACTGATTAATGAATGTGAAATAAAGAGCTGTGACAAGAACTGTAGCATGAATTATTTTTTGCATCGTACTTATGTCGTTATTCAGTTGCACAATTAGTATTGCATGTGCTTAAATGTTACGCATTAACGTTTATTATCCCCTCCAAACTAAGTTATGTGTATAAAGGGTTATCTAATGATAGTATTCATCCAAAGAAACCTTTGTTCCGTAGATAATGTCCTTTTAAATAAATTTTGTTAAACTACAGTTAACTCTAACAATACGTAATGGTGAGATGCATAAACAAGTTATGATTTTCATTTAACCTTAAGGTACATTAATAACCACTGAGTCATGAAAAGAAGTAGGCAGCTGATGCACATTATTCAAGGCTTTTATGTGAATGCACATAAGCACTGGGGCCCATCTGTGCTGCATTAATTGCACAGTGCACGTCACAAAAGCCCCAGTGACACCTGCTCCTTTTTCATTTCTTTTCCTTGTGCACACTTTTAATTCAATTCCAGCTCCTGTACTTTTCCTACAGTCCTCAGCTGCCTCTTTTTATCTTGTGGTTCTGTTTGCTTTCTACTCTCTGCTCTTTTTCCCTCGTTTTGTTCGTTCCAGCAACCAAGAAGGAGCACATGATAAAAAGTGAAGCACTGACATGAATTCCCAGGGCCAGTATGTCTGATTGATGTAAGACAGGTGGACAGGATGGAGGATGGTCAAATGAACATATGGAGGCTTTGTGCACATGCCTATGTGAGTGTGTGCATGTGTACAAAGGCCAGTGGAAATAAAAGGGAACTGTCAGAGTTAAAAAAAAATGTCATAGTCATTGTTTGCCCTCAGTTGACAAGTCTATATTTCTCCAAACACTTACTCATCCTACTTTTGGGTTTGAGAATAGTTTGTCTCAGTGAACAAGTGATGGATTAAAGTTCACTCTGTAGCCAAACACTTGTCTCCATTTAATTTGTAGCTAATTTACTTTTTATTCTCCTTTTGTTTTTCAGAGGTCCTTTCGTTCCTTTAGCAATGATGACCGCCACGTCATGGCGAAACACTCCACAATCTACCCCTCCTCTCATGACCTGGAGGCCGTCCAAACACTCGTGTCCACTGTTGAGTGCGCCCTCAAACACGTCTCTGATTGGCTGGATCAGAGCAGCGGAGACGTCCACAGCCAGGCCGACAGCCAACCAGCAGACAGCACAGAGGAGGACGACACCGCTGATGAGCCGGGTGATGAGGCTGAGGATTCCAGTGACAGCTACAGGTGGGAGCATCACCATGTATCGTACGGATGATTGCTTTCAGTTTGGATTTTCTATCCAGATAATTTAGTCTATAAACTGTCAGGAAGTGGAAGTTATTGCCCAGTCATTTAAAACCCAGAGGTGATAGATCCGCAGTGATGAAGCACCGTGACAAGCGGTTAGCAGCCTCCAATAAACAACTCAGGTTTATTTATTTTCTTTCTGAACACTTACAAGATGAATAATTATTTTGGTTCTAATCTATGTGTGTGATCCCTTAACCTGTAATAAGTCTCAAGTGTTTAGCAGAAAAAGTATAGGAATTGACAGAGTAGGTTTAAGTGGCAAAGTTTTGGGAAGTAGCAGTCACAGCAGATGCACATTTACCGTGAGTGGAAATTAAATTAACTGCTTGACAATCTCTGGGCATGGTTTTGCATGGTCTGGTATCTTCATTAATATTCCTATTAACAGCTGACTTGTTTTCATCAGAGCCATGAGCTGCCTTGTCACATCTTATTTTGAGGTCCTAACTGGAAAGTGATATTTTAACAGGACAGTTCCACATTGGAGACATGTTGATTTCCACTACATTGTGTATTGTAGTTAAGATATTCTAAATACATCGGTACCTCCTGTAAAATCATTTGTGGAGGTTGAGATTCAATGTTAAAAGGAGACCTAACTACACCAATGTAACAATACCATACATCATCTTCCCTCCAGCATCAAACGGCATTGTTTTAATGTTAATTCTCTGTGAGGTAAATGTAGATTTTGAATCATTAAATTCACTTGCATTTGTACAGCACAAATCAAGATTATCTCGAGGCGCTTCACAATTCAAGGCCAAAGCCTCAAACACTATACAGAGAGCAAACTCAACAGAACCTCCGACAGCAAGACAGAGGAGGGACAAAAGAAAAGGGAAGTGATAAATACTGGCCAGTTAGCTGGTGATGTTTTAATTTCCCCTGTTGTAACTGTATATTGTATGCCCCTACGGGTACAAACCAAATTGTCTGTGGTGTGACTATTTGTTTCTTTCTTTCTTCCAAATGCAGGGAGTCAAGCAGCGGTGGTGTGCTGTGTGGCGTGATGAGGATCGGCCTGGTAGCTAAAGGTCTCCTGATCAAAGGCGACATGGACCTGGAGCTGGTGCTGATGTGTCGAGACAAACCCACACAGACACTGCTGGACACTGTCTGTCAAAATTTACCCACACAGATTGAGGTTAGAGGCACACACAGGAAAAAAAAACAGCAGCGTCCTTTTTCAGATCAAAACTTCTTCCTCCTGTGGTTTTATTGTCCTTGCTTTCCTTTGTGTATGAGCCTCTACTTAAATTTATTTCTAATTTTATTTTTATCAAGCGCAGAGCCGTCACCGGTCTTGGCATAAGTAGGGTAGAGGTAGCACTGTCATTAAATGAGTGTCTGAGCGCTATTTTATTATGTATGAGTCATGTGTGATTAATACTCTCATCACTGTCAGTGTTATGTTTCCTCATTAACAAGTCATGACAGAAAAGTGAAGCTCTCATTTATAAGCACAGGATACAAAACACATCAACACCTACTGAACCCCAACTACGTTGAAAGAGAAAGATACCTGTGGCACTCATATTGGGAGCTAATTTTTCTTAATAAACCCATGAACGGATGGTAGGACATACACTATTTTTCCTTATTTAATTAAAATGTTCAGCTCTTAAATGCTTTAAACAGTTTTACACACTGTATATAGAAGCACAAAAGTTGTGATGTGCATTCACTAAAAAAACTGTATGATGGAAAAGTATTTAGCAGTGGCTCTTCACATGGTAAATTCTGTCTGACCTATTAATTGTTATCTCTAGAAAGAGGTAAACTCTGCCCCTCTGCTTGTCTTCTGATCTTTCCCTCTGGAAGTTAAGTGGTGTGAGCATGAGACGGGCAGAAGCGTGTGTGTTTTGTGCTTGTGTGTGTGTGTGCGTGGTGTGGTAATCTCATGTCTCAGCCCAGTGACCAGAGCTTCTGATTTTCTCATCAGAGCCAAATGGAAGGTAGATGGGCCCTCTGTGACTCACTGCCTATTCGAGCAGCATCAGAAACTTACACACAAACACACACGCACTTATTTTTGTCACGTAGGAGAACACTGCAGTAGCTTACGTTCATTCCCTGGAGACTCACTGACCCGTAAACCAAAAAACAGCTCTTAAGTGACATCTTTTTTTTTTAACTTTATGGATATAAAAGCACTGAATCCTGAAAGGTAAGCAGCATAACAACAGAATAAAGAATACGCAACAACTTCTTGCACACATGCAGTTGGAAATCATAACATAAAAGCCTCCATAGGGCTACTCTATGGGTATTAGACCACTTCAACTGTTTATGTAATAATGTATCATGTAATAATATGAGGAAAGTAGTCATACACTGTGCCGTTGGCAGAAATATGAGAAGAAGAAATATGAGTTATAATTAAAAATTTTTTGTTTTTGCCCACTTAATGTGAAGTGGATTATGGACAAGGTAGAGATACTTCTAACATTTCATCGTCACATTTGAGGATATGTCAGCCTGATACACAGATCAGGTATCTGTCCAATACGGACTCAAGTAGCAGGAACAGATATGTGTGACAGCATCTGTTCAGTTCATTTCTTTACGTTTACGTTTATGCATGTGTGTTATATCAGTACATCAGAAGGCCTGATAGTTGCTGTATTTGGTTATGCAAAATTAGGAATGCAATGTTTGAGTCAAGCATTTTGCTTTTCATGTAAAAAAAATTATGCTAGTGTCGTCTACAAAGCGAGTTAATTATTAATTAAGCCTTAATTAAGGAATGAATTACTTAAGCCTGAAAGTCTTTATTTTGCTTTTCTAACAAATGTTAGCTGAATAATTACTCACTGTGCATATGCCACATGTAACACAGTAATATATTGTATGCACAACCAGTCAAATGTTTGGATGCACCTTCTCCTTCAGTGTTTTTTTTTCTTTATTTTTATTATTTTCAATATTGTACATTAATATTGAAGACATTTAAACTGTGAAAGAATATGTATGGAATTCTGTAGTAAACAATAATGTGTTAAAGAGTACAGAATATATTATAGATTGTTCAAAGTTGACACATTTAGCTTTGATGACAGCTTCTCTCATCAGATCCACGGAGGTAGTCACCTGGAACAGTTTGTGTGCCTTGTCAAGAGTTACTCTGATCAAAAAAATGTTTTGTTTTTTTTTTTGTTTGTTTGTTTTTTGGGTTATGCACAATATAAACAAAATACACTGTACATACAGTTGAGGTCAAAATTATTAACTCCACTATAAAAGTGTGATTCTTTTCAACATGTTTCCCGTGCTTCTCACTCTAGTCGTGGATACTTTGATAAGTTTGTATTCCCGTCTCCTGCTTTGTGTTCACCAACAATCCTTCTTCGCAGATGTAACCTCATTTCTTTTGTTTTTGACATGATGTCTGAAATCCATTCTGAAGTGAATATTGGACAAACGTTCAGCTCTTCTGGGGGTTAATAATATTGACCCTGGTCCGTTGTTTTCCTAAAAATAATTCTGTTTTTGTTTGCACATAAAAATAACTTACGGTTTCTAAATGAAACTAGCATGTTTTGAAATGATGTTTTAAAAATCTGTTAATCTTTTAAACAACAATTGATAAAACAACATAATTTTCATTGCGGGGGATGATATTTACATCAGTCACATTTCGCCGTTGCATTAGGTGTGGCAACTGAAGCGACTTCAGAATGACTTACATTTTATTGCCTGTTGTAGCCTTGGCCTCTGACCATCCATTTATGTCTGTCCGACACATGACAGAAGCTGACAGAAGAGAAATATGAGGTCACGAGCTGCGTGCCAGAGGCAGCCATCTTGGTGCGAACTACGACGGAGCCCAAACTCACGCTGAAGATTACCCTAACCTCACCAGCCATGAGAGAAGATGATGAAGAGGACGAGGAAGAAGAGGAAGTGGAGGACGGGGAGGAAAGAGTGGAGGAGGAAGAGGAGGCAGTGGAAGAGATACAGGAAGAAGAGAAGGAGCAGGAGAGGAAGAATGGGCGAGGTAGGAGCTCAGAGAATGGAAAACACGCACATTCAAGCGCACACTCAGCACTGAATTGCACATACTCGTGTTTTTTATCTAACGTGACAGTTTTGCTCTCTCTTCTCAGGTGTGAATTTATTTTATACTGTATATTTCAAATGACTTCAGTGCAGTCTTGGAAGGGATAGAGATTATTAATGAATGATGACACAAGTCAAGGCATTACAAGATGAAAAAAAACACCTGTTTTACTGTATTAGGAGTACAGCAAGACAGAAGCTGTCCGTTTTCAGTCTAATAACAGTCTTTCCTTCCTACGTCAGTACTCATGGTTAGAAAAGACTGGTTATAATTGGTTGTAGGAGGTAGGAAAGAGAAGCAAGGCCATCAGGGCAACAAAATCAATAACTGAGCTGTAGAAAGCTGCCTGTCCATCCTATTAGACACTCAGGTCTTAGCGAGATGAGAGATAGCATGAAGGTTAGCCGTACATCATGGCACCGAAGATGGAGATTGCTGCTGGTATATTCTCTAACACGACAGACAGCTCACATACGTGCACACTCGACTGACAGTGGCATGAGGAAGAAATGCCGAGGGCGTCATTTCTTGTAAATGAAGGATAAAGATAGCAGTCACACTACAGTACGTCTCTAATTGCTGCGATTTCATGAATGAAGACTAGCCAGTTTTCCCCGAAGGGAGGGGCAGTAATGCAGATGAACACGCACCAGCACAAATACCAGTAGTTTTAGTTCTACATGTAATATGTTCTCTATTGTCATATTGATTTATAGATGTAAGATGCATAGATGAATCAGTTTTGGGGTTCTCCTGTGAATTAGCAAATTAAACACCTTAAAAAATTAATATGCTTCATGTACATCCATCATGTTGACACACATCCTGCAAATCAAATGTTGTCATGAAGCTGTACTGCTCATTAATCTGCAGAAATGACCTACTATGCCGATAACCCCGGTAGAAATCTGACCATTTTCACAGTGTATAAGCATCTCATCAGCAGCAGTTTCTAAGCAGTACAAAATGTACTTTAACAGACTAGCGGCCAGGCAGTCAACATATGAATTAGCTTCAATTTATTACTTGTTACTACTAATTACATTTATACTGTATATATTGTATGTGCTTGTACAGAGACACATGCACGATAGCAAAGGGTTTTTTACAGGATAAGATAGTATGAGTAAGGGAGGTAATGATTAAAGACAGTGGTCGACAGAGAGCTGCAGAGACGGTGGGAGGACAAGTGAGAGCAGAAAGACTATAATGATCCTCTAGCAGCAGAGGGTCCCACATGCAGCTGGGACCCTTCTGACAGGCCTTGGGATGCACTATTATACATCACTCAGAAATGCACAGACACTCCACGATTCATAGAGGGGGAGCTGGGCTGCCGTAATGGCCAGATGAGTTCAGGGATAAGCAAAGATGGATGTTCTTGTGCTGGCAGGATATAGATGCGCATCAGACACATTTGACATTTAAACCTAATACCTCTTGAAGGAAGGTGCTTCTCTTTGCAGGAGGTAAAGATGAGGTAAAATGTTTACCTAGCTAGCTTTATTTTCACAGGGACCCAAAAAGGCTTTTAGTACATTTTGTTTCACTTTCAGATAAATTGGGTTTGGAAATGTCATGTAACCGCACCCAAATCATTCATATACAGCGGTTTTATTCAGCTCACTATACACTTTACTGTCATTACTGTGTTGATCCAGAAGCAAAAATGAGCCAGTTCAATATTTACACCAGCCTGGCGTGTATGGTGGCATGAATCAAACTCTTACATCAAAATGTACAGGAATGCTCCTCTTCTACCAAACACGATGCTCTGACTAAACCCTGCCTTGATCCCTCCTGTGTTGTGTTTGTCTCAAACTGGGTCAAACTACAGTAGATTTTCCTTCTTTTCAGTTCTACTTTAGGAGCGCTTGATTCTGTGTTTGCCCAGACAGGGTGTTGAATTGCTTTCTCTGCACCATTTTTCCACAAGCCTGTGAAATCAAGTGCACCTTAAGTAATCCCAAAGAAAAGCAAACTCCTATTTTGACTCCTGCCTAGTGAAGACTGGATCAAAATAAATAAAATCCTCTTCAAATACAAAAAGGAGAGATTGATTTACCATGCTGGGTGTACTGAATAGAGTGGATACGTCTCAGCAGTGCCCACGTACAGTAAATCAAACACTCCTTAAGTATTTGTTTGGTGTCTGTCTGTGGGGGGCTCTCCATCCCACAAAGTTGTCTCTCACCTCGTGGCCCCGGTTGCTCTCCCTTTCACTGATTTGTCAGTGACTGGATGGATGTGAACCAACAAAACCCCGGTTAAACTATGTCTGTTATTTTCAACACATGAGTGCATATGAGGGACAGTGCTTTCTGTCTCACCTTGTAACCACAATGCCAACATGTACCGCTGTAAACACATGTAAGACTGATCACGGTGTTGAAAATGGCACACCATGAAAGACACGAGGATGCTTTTCTGAACATTCATCATACGGCTGTAGAGAGTAAGCACTTTCTACAAGGAGAGGAACAACTTTATGGCATGAAAAGCACCTTGTATGTACCAAATATCCATGCATGTGTGTATGTGTGCATTCACACACAAAGTCACATGTGTGTCTGCCCGCATTCACACACACAAAGTTCAAACACACACACAGTCAGACGTGATGTGTGTGTGTTTCACATTCTCTATATTGGGTTGTTATTGTTTTGTGGCAGTGTTTGGTGCTGCTGCGCAGAGAGTGGAGGCTGAGGAGGAGGAGGAGGGGGAGGTGCTGGATAGACACAGATGTCTGTTGGCCCTGGCAGCGCTGCGACACGCCAAGTGGTTCCAGGTCGGCACCCACTCACTTCCTGTCTTCCTGCCCTGTGCTCGTTGTAGCCTGACGATTTTGCCCAGAAGGAATAAACTCACTGTCGGCCAATAATTAATACTGACTATGGCCACTGAGCTAGACATGGACAGATGCAGATGTGTGGAGATGGCATGTACTTATTAGCATAAATTTTCATGTATTAGCTGGTGTTACTGCAAAGCTACCAATAATTAAGGCGGTATGGCTGGTATACAACATGAACATCAGCCACACCACTTATCAATTATCTCATTCTGTCAACAAAATCTGTGATTAAACTGAAGAAATAGCAAAAGGAATATCGTAAGGCTACAAAAGCAATTGTTGATATTCATTTTTCTTTTTGCTATTATGAGAACCTGCCTGCTCTGTACAGTTTGTCATTGCTTCCCTTTGATTCCCCTCCCATGCCCTTCCCCATCTGTCTCCTTCACTCACTTACCCTACTGACAAAAACATCACCGCATATACTGTGCAAGTTCAGAAACTAAGTAGAATCTAGGGACAACAACGTCAAAAGCAACATAGCAAAGGGAGACTGAGAAAGATATGTTATTAGAAGAGATGTTTTGCCCTGTTTAGTGTTTCAGTATCAGCATCCCGTAAGTAAGAATACCCATCCTTTAAAGGAATTGTTGACACATACAATCACTTCATTATTACTGTGGCTTTGTGGCGTAAAGCAGGCTGTTGTCTGTTTGTGTTTATACAGATACTGTTCTCCTTGTGCTGAATTTGTCACCTCTGTCCTTCTCTCTTCTTAATCTCTCTTCTCGCATCCTTCCATGTTTTCATTCTCCCAGGCTCGAGTGAACGGGCTCAAGTCCTGCATTATAGTTCTCAGGATACTTAGAGACATGTGCAATAGACATCCCACTTGGGAACCTCTCAAGGGATGGGTAAGTCTTCCACTGTAATTACCTGTGAGTGAGACTTAATCCTATGGAATTAATAGAAGCGTTCAGCCTTCTTCAATTCTCATACATTTCACGATGCTATTAAGTTCTCCTAGCTCTAAGTCTGTCATTTAAAAAAAAAAAAAAACAAACAAAGATAGCAGAGTCTAATTTGATTGATGGACTTGTTATTCCACTTGTTAGGGAGAATGACAGATTATGTCAAGTAAGAAAGCTACAAAATGTATTATGTAAACAAAACATAACAGCTGGTGAGAATATTTGATTGAATATTTGCTCGTCACATCAGTTCACTCACGCCCAAGTTTATCACTCAGTTTAATTTGACTCACATGAGTTGAGAGCCGAATGAGTGGCAGTGTTTTATTGTCATAGCATCTGATTTTTTTGTTAGTATTGCAGGATCATGTGCATCGCTTGTCTGTGTTTTCTGCAGCCCTTAGAGCTTATCTGTGAGAAGGCGATCGCCACCTGTAACAGGCCTCTGGGAGCCGGGGAAGCGCTGCGTCGAGTCATGGAGTGTCTGGCCTCAGGCATATTGCTACCAGGTATGAAGCAGTTTACATTCACACGTGCATAAATGTGCAGCTACAAAAATAAAAGAAAAATCATCAGGAGCATGTGTGACTACATTTAAATTCCTGGCACGTGGTACTTTGCAGGCTGACGGGAGAGGAGAGTAAACATGTAAAATTGAGGCAGTGGAGCAAATACGTTTAGACTGTGTTTTCTACAATTTTGAGCTGTTTCTGTGAAGGTCAAGATATCACCACTGACCCAGCAGCTTTCTAAGGGCATCCTAATTACTGCTCGAAAGATCCTTTCTGGAGCAGAGGCCGTCATTAAAATGTTTTCCAAAAAGTCCAGGATTAAAACAATTAAACTGGTACGTGTTGTTGAAGTAATTTGGCCAAAAACAACAACCAGTTATAGAATTAAAATGTTTTATATAGTATAAGGCGGATGTTGTTCCTCAAGAATTGCTCCTCCTAATTTACAGGAAAAATGTCTCCCACACTGACAGTACCGTTATTTTTACACTTAAATTAGGACAAATGAGGCACAAATTTAGGCTGCAGATGTCTACAATTTAAAATGAGTTCCTGATTTTTCCTGCACTTCTAGAGTTACACTTTTTCATTTTAATTGGAGCTCCCATTATCTTAAGACAGTGAAGCACAAAATCTGAAATACTCAGGCCTAATAGTTCAGATTTAGGCATTCTAATTATGCATAAATATTTCCAAATAAACTTCATGTAATTCATGTTTCAGATTCATGTATTATTACTAACAAACCAAAAGCATTTGTTAGTAATTAATCCCCTTTGTTTCACATGTATACAAATCAGGTTCTTGTCTTGTGTAAACTTGACAAATATGTGTCACATTAAGTGCATTAGTTTGATTAAATCAGCCTTGAATTTTTACATACACTGTGCATCTTAAATATTAGCCATTGTTTTTTTGCGCTTAGTTGTATTCACACCAGCGTTCTGTGTGTCTTCCTCTGTCACTTCATCTAGGTGGTCCAGGGCTACACGACCCGTGTGAGAAAGAGCCAACAAACACACTAGCCAACATGACCGACCAGCAGGCTGAGGCCATCACCTACAGCGCACAGGTACACACACCACGCACAAGTCAGTGTAAATATACTGTCATCACCCAGCTGTACTTGCCCCTGGCTGTCGGTGGGTGGGAATCAGTAAGCAACACACCTATTACCAGACAGATAGCACCTATCACTACGCCAGCTTTACAATCTGCATGCACATTCACACAGCTGAGGCGTATGCACGTCTTAACAGCTGTGCAGTGCTGAATTTTAATGATTAGTGTGAGAAACTATTGCCATTGTGAGCCATAAATCCATCTCTGACACCCCGAGGACAGTATTTTGTGGGCGTGCATGCGTGCTGTCATGTCCCTCTGCACACGCACGCCCGACTGCACAGGGCTGCCTCTGAGCCGCATGGCTTAGTGAATCCTGCCGTCCATTTCCTTTGAAGGGAGCCTGAACGAGGCTGGAATGTCAATGGGGATAATTGTATTGAAGCAGATACAAGAGCAGATAGAAGAGACGGAGCTGTTCTGTCAATGAGCCTCATGAATATCTGAGACACTCTACCTCCCTAATGGATTAAGAGGAGCGGGACCACAGTGTGGTTATCTTTCTGACTGTTTGTGTAGATTGAGAGTGATAAATTAACACACACTGCTCTGTATATCCGCTAATGTAATTAAATGTGAAGAAATTAAAAAGCAGGGTCGCTGTGGTTCTCTTTGATTGTAGTTTTATGCTTTGAATTGATTAACTCAAATCATCACTATTGTCTTCACTAATGGCTAAAGCAAAGATTGTATTTGATTCACGACCGTGCTGTTTACTTTGCTTCATCTGGGATGCGCATCTCAAACTACTGAATTCTTAACAAATCACAGAATTTCTTGTTTGTAGCATTGTTTTATCGATGTAAATGAGTCTGAGTTAGCAAGAGTAATTGTAATTGGGATAATTGTGACACATTCCCCAAGAATAGGAACCTTTGGAGTAATAGCAGACCCTTATGTTTCTACTTAATTACAGCTTTTGAAAGGTGGTTTATTAACTCACCTCAGCGACTGATACAGCAAGAGAAGATTCTTTTGTAACACAAATCACTGGAAAGACAATGTATCTTACCATATCATACCATACTAATTTTATGCACAGAGATTTTTTTGGATGAAATAAATGCCTAAGGGTCATTCCATGTAAAATCAACAAATTTTGAGAAAAGTTCCCACACAACCGCCCTCAGATTCAGCTGAAAATTTTTAGCACAGTAACTACAACATATTTATCGAACCCATACCATTTTTTTTTCTTGGGCAAAAACCTTTTGAGTTATACATTTTTGAAGTAGACAGGGGTACATTGAATCAAATTTGTGGCATTTTTTTCTGTCATGTCGAGCCTCATGACTTTATATGTGATGTACGTAGCTGAATGTCAATATCAGGGTTGAAAAACACCAGCTCTGTTGAAAACACTACAATACTGACATGTGCATTTGGGGTCTCACGACATCAAGTCAAACTGAACTTTGAAAAGTTTTAAAAAGAAGTGGGATTTTCCATGCAGTCAACTGTACTGTACCTTTGGAAATATGTAAGTTTAATTTGTCTAATTTTCAAACTGCAACAATGGTCTGAAGGAAGCATGGGATGAAAATTAATCATAAAATTTCATAAACCAGCAGATTTGATTTTTTTAAATTCCCTAGGATCTCATTGTGTGTGCGTGTGTGTGTGTGTTGTGCTCAGCATGCTCTCAGACTCATGGCATTCGGACAGATCTACAAGGTGCTGGAGATGGAGCCTCTTCCCTCCAATAAACCATCGCAGAAGTACCCTTGGTCTGATAAAGAAGGTGCGTGTACCTGTCAATCTGTCTGTCTTCTCAAACTCCCAGTTGTTTTGGTTGGTATCTTAACCTGAGTGTCTCACCGTCTTCTGTGCACTACTTCCCCTACATGTCTCTTGCGCCGTCTGTTTATTTGCTTGGGCTTACACTTTGTTGTCTTTTATTTATTTTTGGCTGAGGATGCATGATAAAATGTTTTGTGGTGTTTACAGTATAGAAAGATGGGCAAATTCCATTGGATGTATGTTAGGGCAATTCTCCAGTAGTGACTTCAATCCAACCCAGCCTCTCAGTGTCTTATGTCACTGACATGCAAAACCGTTTACAGATTACGGTTCATGTAGGAAAGAAGCTTATTTGTCTTCCTCATTGTTTGACTAGTTGCTATTCTGCCTGTCTGCTTTGTTTATCTTTTCCATAAGTTATCCATCCTTATGCCTGCTCTGTCCTTTTGTTTGTTTTCAGCAAGTTTGTCTTCCTGTCTTTCTGTCACACAAGAGTGGTTCTGTGTGGTTCACCTCCTGCAGTTATTGATTAGCAACTCTCTCTCTGTTCTTCTGTCTGCCGCCTTTCCTCTTGATCTCTCTGCAGGATTAGGTCTGAAGAGGCCATATGAGGATGGAGCAATGGATGACAAGGACCTCATCAAGAAGATGAAGAGAAATCTGCGGAAAGGTAGGAGAAGGAAGGAATGAAATTGGGTGTTACTACTTCAGGTTTTCATTTTGTTCTCATCTTTTCGATCAGCTTGAACCCAGGTGTTCTTGTTGTGCATATTTGAAATCCAGTGTCACACTTACTGAACGGCCACAAACCCTGCTCCTTCTTCCCCTTGTTTCTATTTGTTTCTTTTTCTGCCTCCCTCTGTCCCCTTCCACCTTCCTTCCAACTGTTGGAGGCAGATCAATAGTATTGACTGCAAACGTTTTAGTAGGCCACCCAACCATCCCCAGCTCTTTCTTCATACAGGGAAAAGATGAACCATGGTTAATGGAGGCAGAGAGGCATTTTTAGATACTGGCAAATGGGAAGAAAGTGATTGAGAGAAAGAAAATAGAGAGGCACCTTTATTCATCATGAAATAACAGACTTAAGAGTTAAAAAGTTTTAGAAAATATCATTTATCACATGTAGTATCTCCAAATTGGTCAGCTGTGTCCAATATCAGCTGGATAATTGCTACAACCTCCTCCAACCCTTTTTAAATCCATCTTAATCTGACTTGCTTTGTACTTTCATTTTTTTGCATTAGTCCTGGACAGTAAAGCCATAGACTCCAACCAGCCAATGAACGCCCTGATGCGGTTGAACCAGATCCGGCCGGGGCTGCAGTATCGCCTGCTGTCCCAGTCGGGCCCGGTTCACGCTCCAGTCTTCACCATGTCTGTGGATCTAGATGGTACCATTTACGAGGCGTCTGGATCATCTAAGAAAACCGCCAAGCTGCACGTTGCTGTCAAGGTAAGAACTAGTGATCGACCGATATGGTTTTTCAGGACCGATACCCATTATTAGTAGTTAAGGAAGCTGATAACCGATATTTGGAGCCGATATTCATTTGCAGTAAAAGTATAAAAATTGGCTTAAAAATGTTGAATAATGCAAATACTTAACTTGGTTCAAATGTCTAAAGCATGTTTATTTAACCAAACAAATAAAAAATAAATAGCTCCAGAAGTGCATGGATCGTAGACTCACAAGTAACAGTCGTGAGATGTAGAGTGTTTCATGTGACTTTCCCGCAAACACACACTATTCTCCACATTACATACATTCTCCCCATTGCTAATACATAGTCTGCTGATCGTTTAGAGCCAGACCGGACAACTAATGTTATAGTAAAACTCGTCAGCCTCCACCTTAGCCTGTTTCACTACAGTAAAACAAGTGAATTGAGTTTTTTACGCGCTCTCTCTCAATCACACACACAGACTTTTACTATTACAGACTGTTTGTCGATATTATCAGCAGCCTTTTTTCAAGTAATTCACAGTCATGTCGGGAGGTACTAGAGCTAGCAGAGCTGCCGCTAGTGTTTGATCCACTCTTATGTTATTCTGCTGCACACTGTAATATTAGTAGTAGTTGTGAGATATAGAGCACTGGGATATTTATTACAATTTCGGGAGAGTTTTTTGCGTTTACCATCGACACATGTGTTTGCTCTCCGGAGCTTCTCCACACGAGAAAGCTTTACTTCTCTGCCATGTGTGTGCCACTAGTGCATACTGCGCTGTGGGCGGACCAATGCTGGAGACAGACGTGGCAATAGAAAGAGACGGGTGGCAGCATCTGAGCCGAAATAACTAGTATTTAATTGATTTCTTGATATCGGCCCATCGGATTTAAAAAAAAACACTAATACCGATATACTGTACATCAAAATTCCAAATATCAGTGTCGATATTCGGCCCGGCCGATAATCGGTCGAACTCTAGTAAGAACAACAGGAAATGTGTCTGTTTTTGCAGCTGAGTTGTCAACACGGGTTCCAAATTTTAACCATATTTTCAGAATCAGCAGAATAAGATAAACATATGTGTTTCTATCTGCTGTAACGTGACTATGGAGCACCACCCCTTCTGACGTAGCCACTGACATGTGACCTGTAATTTTTTGATCCTGTTTAAATTACATCATCATTTACACATATGACAAGTTGCCACTTAAATAGTAAAATGTCAGTTCATCAGTTGTGTGGAAGACTGAACCTCTGACTGTCCAGAACCAACACAGCAGCTACTGTACCTTGACAAATTTCATCTTGTTCCTCTTAAAATAGTCATATAGCAGAGAATCATTTCCGGTCTGCTAATGTTGAGCTGCACAAACTCTCCAGAAGCTCTGTCCATCTGGGCATAAAGACTAAGACTAAAACAATACTTTCCAGACCTTCCATGCTTAACCCATCATTACCTTAATACTAAAAAAACACTTGAATTTTTTGCGACATTAGATTTTAAGCTGACAGATATAACTAGAAGCCTGGAACAGACTTTGATTTATTCTGTCAAAACATGACGCTGCTTTAGTTCTGTCCCTCAGTCCTGATCTGACACTTCCCACTCATACAGCATTGTTTGAGATTCTTTCACTTGTTTCTCAGAAATATTCATGCTTTGTCAGAATCTTTGTCTAACATTTGTTCGTTCATGGAGACTTGTTATTGCCGTTTCCCATCTAACCTGACATTTATGTTTTTTTTTTTCTGTGTAACAGTTCAGTGGTTGTTATAGTTTGCCATCAGTCCACACATTCGTACACAGTTTTTCTGATCCAGTTTCCATTTCACTCCTGTACATTTAACCTTTTATCATCAGCACATCAACTTTACCACTTTTGTCAAGTGAAAAAATATTTTGGCAATATTTTTCAGCGTTTCTAGGCATGTTTTTCATTCACATACTAAAAATTCACACAAAAGCAGTTTCATGGATATACTGTACATTAGTGACAGTGTTTGACTTTTTTCTTACATTTAATCATGCACATGTGCATAAATATGTCAGTGTGTGTGTGTGGGGGTGTGTGTGTGAGGAGGGATGGAGGTGGGCAAATCCATGTAATCCCAAAGTGGTCGCGAACAAAGAGGCTCTCCAGAGCACAGAGCTCGGATAATCCGCTATCTGCTCCATTCCCATAAAAGGCTCTTTCTCCCTTTTTCCATTCTACCTCTCTCTCACACTCTCTCCCTCTTGTGTCCTCACCTTTAGATCTCTTTCTCCTCTTCAGTTTCTCTTTATTTGCTGTTTTCTCTCACCCTGTCTATATGAAAGGGCTTTTTTAGCAGCTGTAACACAATCACCTATGTGGGTAGAAATCTTGCCATTCTCATGCCTTCTGTTTGAATGTTGGTGTGAATAATTCTGCAGCTGTGTGCTGCCAAGGGCAGTTACAGTGTACTCACATTTAAAGTGAAGTGACTGTGTTTTGTAAAGACTGTAGGATCCCATCTCCATGAGTGCTGCCAGTAGAAGGAATTTCCACTATTCAGCAATGAAATGGTTGAGGATGTTTTTATCCAGATAGTTATTTGCTGCCCTTGTTATTTTCTTCAGGTTCTCCAAGCAATGGGATACCCAACAGGTTTTGACTCAGACCTGGACCCTTTGAGTTCAGATGAGAAGTCGGACGGTGAGGGGAAGAGCGAGACGTCCACACGTACAAGCAATAACCCAACACACTCCTCAGACAGTTCCAACACACTGGAGGTGGGCGTGCAGAAACCCTTGTTGAATAGTTGTTTTATGTCTTGTTGCAAGTCTAGTTACAAAGATGAGTGAATATGCTTTGGAAGTGATTTTAATATGCTGTTCGTGCCCCAGGTGCGAACTCAGGGTCCCATACTGACGGCAAGTGGGAAGAACCCGGTCATGGAGCTGAACGAGAAGCGACGAGGTCTCAAGTACGAGCTTATCTCTGAGAGTGGAGGAAGCCACGACAAGCGCTTTGTCATGGAGGTGAAAGCCTTACTCAACTGTACATACTTATTCAGCCACAATAAAGCAGTGAAACATGTAGAATACTTGCAACAAAGCCAACCGTCCTTATTGTGCCAGTGCCGGGGTGCACATACATATATACATACTGCACAGTAAATGCACACGTCCAGAGGACAAGCCACACACATTCACAAACAGGCTGATCACTGTTAGAGTCAATCAGTCAACGTGGTTCCTAGAGCAGGACTGTTCTCCGTGGGGTGTGTTGTTTTGCGACATGCCTGGCTGCTCCATCGCTCTGCTGACTGATTAGCAGGCCGCCTTGACAGCAGGGCTTCACTAAACAAGCTGTCCTGTTCAGCCAGACTGACTCACTGTGTTACTGATAAATACATGAGTTTTTGGGAACGTTATTGTTTGTTAGTTTTGACAGAGCTCTTATATAAACAGTACAACAATAGACTCCACAGACAATAGAAATGACTACAATTACAATTATGGAATATTATAGGAAATATGTTCTGTTTAATACTAAGATATGAAAAGTGTTTTGTTTCCAAATCATCACATGGTGGCAATGATGTTTGTGTATTAGTTTAATTAATTACTTTGTTTTTATCATTTCGTCCTGCATTCACTTGCACTTAAAAAATTTCAAAGTTGTGATTAACTGAAACTTTTAATTATTTATAGGGCTGTCAAGCGATTAAAATTTTTAATCTGATTAATCACAGGGTCACTGTGGATTGATTTTGATTAATCACAATCAATACCCATTTGTTGTTTTTCATTTTGTGGGAGCAAAAACTCCATGATAGAAGGTGATATAGACACTCGACTAAAATGACTTACTTTACATTAAAATGTATATTTTTTCTAATTTAAACTTGTGTAACTAAAGGAAATTCCACCTGCTTTGTAGAACTTAACAGAACCTCTGTAATGTTCTGCTGACGATGTTTTTGCTTTTTTACGCTTAGTTCATTGTTTTCATCAGTAACTAACGTCATTTATTTCAAAATGTGCAAAGACTTATACATGTGACATAGGTCAAATGTAACATCACTTTTTCCTTGATATATGAGTTATTGTGCATTAAATAATCACGCAAATGGATCAATCTGGATTAACATGTTAATTTTGACAGCCATAATTATTTACAAAATTGGGATGGGGTGGGAGTTACCATCATCTGCTCCCCCTGTACATCTGCTTATAGCACCACCATAACAGAAAGCACATTCACTCTGTTTTATTTTTGCCTTGTTTTCATGATCCTTTGTGTGTGTCAGGTGGAGGTTGATGGACAGAAGTTCCGTGGGGCAGGCCCCAACAAAAAAGTAGCAAAGGCCAGCGCTGCTCTTGCAGCTCTGGAAAAACTCTTCTCTGGACCCAACGCAGCTGCGAACAAGAAAAAGAAGATACTGCCTCAGGTACGACAGCACATAAATACGTACAGTAATGTGGCACATTCCACACACAGAATGCACTGGGTCAATCTGGACACATGCATTTATCCACAGTGAAATAACAAACAAAATCAGCCCTGTCAGTTAATGGTTTGTTTGAAGACCAAGTCAAACTGTTTTTCTTCACCTCTTCAATGGGATCATTTGCATTCTTTGTTCCCGGTAGCCCATCACAAATCAATTGCATCGTGTCTTACAATAAGTGTCTTATCAGATCAATACATGGCATTTATCACATCATTTATTTTGTCAATAAGTCTGTGTGGCAACAGATTTGTAAACAGATGCATAACAAGGCCCATAATGCATTAGTTCTCAGCTTGGGTGTTTAGTGTCTCAGTTCAAATGTTTTTTAATTCATTTTGTTTTAAGCTTTATCCTCTGCACCGGTGACAGATGGAGCCAGGGGCATCATGTTTAGGCTCGTTCATGCATTGTGGATAAATTCATACAGATTGTCACGTTTGTTTTAGAGTCACTGTGACCTAACAAAACACACTTTTGGTCATAAGTCAAGCATTCATGCAATAATTCAAACAAAATTTCACACAAATGCGTAATAGGTCTATTTTAACTAAAGAATACATGAAATATCTTTTACTGAATTGCTTTGAAGTCTTCAATCATCTTTAAGTCTGTACATATATGGACAAACAGACTTAACAAGTTTACAAAAGTACAAACATGAGCTGGAAAGCGTCGCTTGCTTTTTATTAGGAAATCCTAATGTATGTATTTATTTATTTATTTATCTTAAAGACACCACACTTAGGTGATCCAGGGATCATAGAGAGATCACAAAACACATCAAATCTCTTTCAACTGTGTGTGTGTGCGTCTGTGTGTGTTCAGACTAAAGGAGCGCTGGCAGCGGCGGCGGCAGCCTCAGCGGTAGCAGCTCAGGTCGCCAGAGGAAGAGGAAGAGCTGCTCTTGCCAGAGGAGCGTTTGTGAGCGCAGCAGCACCTGGATATGTCACACCAGGTACCGATGTTGTTTCTGTTCCCTTACACAGTCTGTATTTTTGTCGCATTATTATTATTAGTGCAGCTCTTAAGTTATACATAATGTCATAAATACACATTTTCATTACATACCGTTTATAAATACTACACTCTATCCAAGCATTTCTGCTCATATTTTGGTGCTCTCGGGCCTTTTGTGTAATTTAATGTTATATTTTACAACTGAGCTGTAGCTGTGGTTGTAGTGTTGAGATTTCCTTAGTGCTGTAAAACATTTTCTGCTTCAGGCCCCATGCTCAGTTTGAAATATCACATTGTGCCAGAAATACAGTAACCCACAGTGCTATAGGGTACAACGAGTATGTGCTTGTGATGACACATGACTGAGTAGAAATGTAACAATAATGCATGTTATAGTCATAGCAAAGAATGTTAGCATTGTGTTGTCATTTTACCTGTAACATCATTACTGTATGTGTGTATAAATGGGTGTAGTTTCCACTCACACACAATCATGTGATAGGACCCTGAGATCACACACTCATTTGAATGTGTTCCCTGAGGAGTACACATTCAATCTTTTTCAATTCAATCTTTATTTATATAGCGCCAATCATAATCGCCGATTATCTCTAGGCGCTTCACAATTTGAGGCCGAAACCTCATG